>UELV01079487.1:0-41908 GCA_900490015.1 Megastigmus stigmatizans | reverse complement strand
GGTATATGTGTTCAGCTTAAAACGTTTTGTAAGACCTATGAAAATTCACAAAACTGTAAATAAAAAATATGTTATTTGTCGGAGAGATTTTGAATAAAATATTTTTGATACAAAAAATTATAATAGCTTTTATTCTTCCTTTACTTCCATTCTAACATAAAATTATATGAAACATTTTATTGAATTAATAATTAATAATTTTATTTTTCATAACTAACTGTCATATTTGAGTTTAATAACCGTAAATATAGGTTTAAAATAATCCCTTTGTTTTGTAAAGATTGTAAAAAGAACGACACTGAATCCAAATGTAAGTATATTCTAATGAATATGACTATTGTATAAGTAAATATGTATAGATTTATTATAACTTTCTGATATGTTATTAGTTAATATATCGCCTATTAAACGCAGAAGCTCGCGTATATTTCATATAAAGATGTCATAGTAAATTGTAATATACGTATATTTCGCCATTATCCAACATACGTATGTTAACAGTTAATATGCCATATTAGCCGTAATAATATCTTTCTCTCAGTGTACACGCGCGGGTATAATTATAAATAATGCTTGATATGCGCAAGCACGGTGACAGCATAGATTGACCACACGGTGTTTAAAGTGACAGCACTTCGCGTGCACGCCATGTAAGCACGCTGTGCCTTCGCAATGTTGAAGTAATGCGGATGTACCTGGACATCAACGTGCTGACACGGTTTCTACGCATGCGCACAACGTGCGTACATTGTGCGGTCACAGTGTTTGTTGGGTATATGATTTGTTACAGTAAAATACGTCATGTTGAAAATTCGACATTTTGTTACATATATTTATTACGCGTAATAAATGTAATAAGTTACGGCACGTAATATACGAACCCACCGCTGGTGACGAGTCTACACTGTAGATATACTAATTGTAGACATAACCTTATCTTGTTAAATTTTTCTGTATTTTCTGCAATACTTTTGTATTAAAATTTATAAAAAATGATTTCTTGACTATTCTTTTGAGTAAAAAATGGTGTCATGTAAAATTAAGGGCTGTAGAAATCGATCTGATAATAAAGGTTCAGAAAAACTTCATTTCTTTTCTTTTCCTAAGGATGAAAAAATAGCTTCAAAGTGGCTGGAAGTTTGTAAAGAAATTGCTAATATAAAAAATTGTATGATATTTGGGCTTTTATAAATATCGCTTTTATATGATAAATTGTTAAGTGACTATTATTTTGACAGCACGTGTCTGTTCATCTCATTTCAAACCATCATGTTACAAGCCAAGATTGAAACATTTAACAAACTTGAATTATTCCCGTATTGGAGTTCGGATTCTTCTCCCTGATGCCATACCTACAGAAAATATAGCTTCTGAGGATTCAAATAAAATTACAACTAAAACTATTAAATGGTAAGGAACCAATAATATAGATCCTTTGCTAAATTGCTTATTGCTATCCTTATACAAATTAAATTGAAATTCAAATGTTATGTGCAATAACTTTTCATAAATATTGCAGTGTTAAAAATATAAACCAGTTTAATGAACAAAATGTAAAAGGATTTAATATTTCAAGTACAAGTAAATCAACACCAAAAGATGATGTTCCTGCAGTTTTACTTTTACAAGTACATAATAATTTACAACCATATACCATCAGGTATAATTAAATATTTAATTAATTTATTTCCATGTATTCCATATTCCATATATAAAAGAGGATTCCATATGTAAAATTGTCAGCTAATTTTGTCTGATTTGTGAAACACTAAAAAATTGCCTATTCGGTTATTAATGATTGGTATTGAATGAAAATATACCTAAAGTTTGCCAAATTTTTGATAAATTTTATGCAATTTTTGGTTAAGTACTCTAAAATAAAAGTGATATTATTTCTTTAGATACAAAATTAAACATTTGAACCTCTTCTCAAATATTTACAGAATACAGATACATTCATTTCTGTGTAAAAATATTAGTTTTTAAAAACAAATTTTATTTTTGGCCGCTAACTATAAAGATCTATAAATTTGCACCTTATTCGAAATAGAAAATAATTTTAATTGTAAGATAATTGTTTAAAAATTAATTCTAGTTATTATTGAAGTTATATGTAAAGTTTTAATTATTTTGACAGCTCTACACCTCTGACCTCAGTAAAATACATAGGTGGCCATCCAAACTTAGATGTTCGGCTTGAACGTATTGAAGCACCAGCACATGTATTAGATCATCAATATGCTGTTTATAAAGATATAAATTTAGACCCTATATCTCCACAAACTAAAGTGACAGATAATGAATTCCATGCAGTAGTAGATAAAACTAACAATTTAGAAAGGAAATCAATATCAAACAATAAAGAAAGGTAAACATTTTTTAAACCTATATTTCTTTTTATTATAAGTATTTATTTATATTGTTAAAACTTGCTCATTTTATTCATCATATTTTTTGTGAAATCCTATATATTGCAGTTGTTTATTACACATAGACTAGGGATAATGGATTATTTTTCCTAAACATATAAAACAGCAATGTTAAAACATATTTTTTAAGAATAAATTAAAATAATTTAAAACATTTTCAGCGATGAAGCATTAATAGCACACCTACGAAAGGAATTACAAGTAAAAACAGTGCAAAATCAAAATCTTCAGAACCAAATAAAGCGACTACAAAAGGAAACAAATGTTATTGTTAATAAAAAAATTAACGGAGTTCTTAAAAGTATATTTTCTTCTAGACAAATAGAAAAATTAATGCATCCGTATAAAACCAAAATTAAATGGTCTGTTGAAGATATTATTTCAGCAATTTCTTTACAGAATATAAGTATAAAAGCATATCGTTATTTAAGAGAAAATAATTATCCATTACCTGGATTATCTACCATTCAGAAATGGACTGCTCGTATAAATGTAAATGAAGGCATGCTCATGGATCTTTTAATTTTAATGAAATACAAGGCAAAATCCTTATCAGTTTTTCAAAAAATTATAGTTTTGAATTTTGGTGAAACATGCATTTCAAATAAAAATTGTACAATTTGTATGATTAGAGGTTTATTCTACAAATGGATGCAGCCAATTTATTACAGTTATGATCTGGCTTTATCAAGTGATATTATAATAGAAATTGTATCAAAATTGTATGATATAGGATATATTGTTGTAGCAATAACTTGCAAACTTGAATCACTTAATACTCAAATTTGTACTGAATTGAATATAGGGTTTAGACAAATGCAGGAATGTTATTTTGAGCATCCACGTAATAAAAATTATAAAATTTTTATTTTTCCCGATGAGTCTCATTTACTATCACTTATCAGAAATCAATTTTTGGATAATGGATTTATTGTAAAAAGCAAACAAGTGAATAAACATTGTATAGAAGAAATTATAAATTTTGAAAAACAGTTGGAAGGAGAGGAATACCTTAAACAGACACAAAAGCTTATAGAGAATTCTAAATATAATCAAGAAAATACTTTATTAGCAAAGAAGCTTTTCTCAAAATTTATTGCACAAGAAATTACCAGTTATGGACAAGAGGACTTCATTCATTATAAAGATTGGAAAGAAACTGCATATTTTTTTAAATTAATTAGTGAATGGATTGACTTGTTTAGTAGCAAAACAAAAGAAGAGTACGAAGAAGGAAAAGAGCCTTATGGCCTGTGTCTTCAGCGGCAGAAAAGTATTCTGAACAAAGTAGAAAAATTAATGCGTTTAACGAAAATTGAAGGTTTTGAAACATGGCTACCTTTTCAAGAGCAAGTCATTCTTAGAGGGTTTTCGCTTCAACAGTTACTAAAATATTTACAAGAATCTTTTAGTATAGAAGATTTTCAAATAAAATATATTTTCACAGACCGATTGAGTAGTGAGCTATTAGAAAATTTTATTGAAAATATTAGTGGTAAAGATGCATCTGATGATGAATCAACAACCTTAATGTTTCAAGATAGACTACGAAAGTGTGTACTGGGAAAATATTCCTCTAATGTTGAGTTTAATCAAGTTATAAAAACATTAGAACCTTGTCTAATAGATTTCAATGAAAGGTCAAATTCTAAAACAGTGGCAAATGCCGATGTACAAAAGCAAAAAGGATTTGCATCAGAAACTGCTGAAAAAATGCGAAGATTTTTGACTGTTAATAATATTTCAACACAAAAAGTGCACAAAAATTTACAACAAATATTAAATAAAAAAACTTAAGAATATTTTATGTTAATTCTAAAAAATATTAATGTGAAAGACTTGTAAGACCTAGTTTTTATCAGAAAATCCATCCCATGTAGTAATTTATTACTAAAATTAGGGCGATTTAAAATTAATATGCAATATTAATAAAAAAAATTAAGTTTTAAATAGAAATAATTATATATATACATGTTTCAAAGAAAAAGAAAAGTTCAAAGATATACCTTGATTGCATGTATATAAAATGAACTTTTATTCATGCAGTTTTATGTGTCAGTTTGTGCATACCTTAATTTTTAAGTTAAAGTTACTTTTGGTTAAGAAAATTAGACTTATCCTTTGCATGATTTTGTAGACTAATCTGCAAAGCAATGAACATGGTGATAATATTTTTTTTATAATTACAAAAATTTAATGTTTTATATTCAAAATATTCATTAATTAACATTCACAATAATTCTAGCATTTAATAGAATAATTTTTTCAATTTCTAGTAAAATTAGTTATTAATAAAATCGTCTTATTAAATGATCATTTAATCCTGCTGTTTTCATTTCATCTATTTGTACGTATGTACACATGTACATTATTAGATTTAATTAAATATAGTTAATGGATAAGCTATGTAAAAAAATTGTAAAAATAACTAATTGCTAAGTTTAATAAAATATACCTAAGCCAATTTTTATGTAAGAAAATAAGTTTGTTCTTTATTGCCTTAAACCTTCTGCATATATATATATCAAAATTAAATTAAAGTTTTCTTCCATTCTACATGTTTTAAAGAAATAGTCAAAGTATAGAACAATATTTAGTAAAAATGTATATAATGTATATAATAGTATGCATTATTTTATGTACTTATGTAGGTATAGTAGAATGCATATTATATTAATTTTTAACATATGTGTTTTACATTATATTTATAAACAAGTTATAATTTAATGAGTTAGGGAAAACGAAAATTCTTATTTATGAAAGTCACTTTTTATCGTGACCACATTTTACTTAGTCACAGATATTCAGTAATTATTTTTTTCTAGGAAATTTATTTGTATCGCGTTTTACCAACCAGATGCAAGAGCGGTATATTATTCAACGTTGCAATATGGTTAATGCGCAAAAGCGTTCGCAGCATGCAGTCAGTCTAGCATTTTCAGTCTGAAAAGTGCGCGTTCTATGATATGGGTCGCTTCGGTTGCAATCTTGTCGCGTCAAAGAAAAAGGATAAGGACTGTGAATGTGGCTTAACTTCCACTAAAGAAAATGAAGAAGATGATGAAGAAGAAGAAGAAATATTCGATGATAATAAGCGATTGAATCAGTATGGATTAAGCAAAAAGGTACATAGAGATAATGTTATATTTATGTAAACGAGTTACATATTACTTTTAATAATAATGTCAATTTCTATTATTGTGCTTATATGCAATGTATGTAAATATAGTTTATGTAAAATATAATTAATTGTATCGCGCTTAAACATTTCACGATTCCTACTTTCTCTTTTTACAATTGCAATTGATTTAAAATCGTTCACCGTAGCAGTTTTTTTAAATAAAAGTTTACGAAAAGTATGTAATTCCTCAAAAAAAAGTAAACCACTCTATCATACATTTTTTATATTAATTGTATTAATTTTTTTTCCACTTCTAGATGTACTTTATATTTTTCATTTCTACGACGGTTGTAGCCTGCTTCTGTATTTTTGTTGTCATCCCGCAACTAATAGATTACTTTACCAGTTCCAGTGGTAAGAATGGAGTTTATGATTTATTATTAGTTTTTTGAAAATAAAATTCACAAAACGTCGAAGTTCTAAAATTATAATTTTTAGTGTAAAAATAAATTAATATTTAGGAATATCTAAAAGTACAAACAGAAAATACAAATCGCGATATGATTTAATGATATAGTATCAATTTTATAAAAAATTCTCAGAAAGAATTAGTACATATTTTCAATAATGAATACAATCATTTTTAATTTTACAGTGTATCAAAGTGTACAAGATTCGTTTCATTTAATGTTACATTCAAAGTTTTTATAAAATCTGTTTGTAAAATTAAAAAAAAAAACATTATTTTATTGCAAAATTAATAGGTATGAATAGTAGATAATGAAGAATGACGATTCAGTATGCGCGAACGTTTAATAAGCAGCATCTTGAGATCGATCAAAAAATCGACACTTCGTTACGTAAGAAAACTTTAATACATGCGCGTAATCTATCATGATTATAAAAAAAAATATTCTGTTTAAAAAAAATATAAATAAATAACAAGATTCTAAAGCTGTAGTTTATCTATATTATTCTGTTTCTCATGTACCTAGCAGTAGAAAGTAATTCTGTCGCTACTCAAAGACAAGCAGTGATAGATTTGTTGGATACGGAAATGTCCCGAAGAAATCAAGGTAGACAAGAAATAATGCAGAAGTTTGACATACTGCAGCAAAATTACAAGCGACTTCTCGTTGAATATCAAAGTGCGCAAGAAAACTATTTGAAAAAGTTAAAGGATGAGTACGTGAGAAAAGACAAGTTAGAAATCAGATTGGAGTATTCAAGAGAACAATCAACTACCAGTCCTACAGTAGAACGCGATCTTGAGATCTTCGAATTTTCGAACAAGTTATAAAAATATTTAACTATTCAAGTGTCCTTCGTAGAGTAATTGTGCCATACGACCGTCGTGAACACATAAACGCTTGTAAAGAAAATAACTTATTGTTGTTCACAATTTAGATTTCTGCTGTATACATTCCAATACTTTTCAACAGAGTAATCGTATTTCAGTATTATATTCATATAAAAACACAGATTTATGATACGTCATACAGTATAAATAATATAATAGTAGACTTATAATAGAATAGGGAAAGTGAAGGAAAACTCTTCATTAAGAAATTTCTCTTTAGGTAAAAATTAGAGAATTATTATTAAAATATTTTATTGTAATATTGTTAAAGTAGAGTTGGGGAAAATAAAAATATTTATATAAATCTATTTTTTCCGCATTGAATGCAAACTAAACCACCAAAACATATAGTGTTTTAACAACCAACTCGCAAACATTTTTATAACAACAATTTTAAAAAAGAGGTACGATGAAAAGCATTGCTTTTTCTTTACATATATATATATATGTAATAGATACTTTCATGTGAGGGAGATCACAATTTACAAAGGGTATACAATCTTCGTGGCTACCTGTCGAATTTTCGGTAAAAAAAATGAAAAAAAGAGTGCGTAAACTTTAAGAAACACTTAAGTACATATTGTAAAATGCTTTAGAAATTTTAAGTAGTAATGCGATTTTTATGGAGTAAAATAAAGTACAGACTTCAATATTTTTCTAATGGTTTGAGTTTTTTAAATAAAAATAGTATATTATGCATCTAGGGAAAAAAAATCTTTGTCTTCGTCTCGGGTGTCAATTATTCAATGAATTCTAGACTGACCAATTTTTCTTCCGTGGTCCATATATACTGACTATTTTTTGAGGGTTGTCACTCTTAAATAAGGTGCTTGGATTTAGTGCAGAATGTTTAATTATGTTGAAAATATTATATTACAGTTCGCTGTGCTTTCATGATTTCACTTTTCTCCTGATATTTCATTGATTGCGCCGAGTATGACATCAGTTTTTTCCCTGACAATTGATTTTGGAAAATTTTTAAATGAATGCATCAATAGTTCATGTAAGTAAGTTGAAATTGACTTCGCATTCAACAACCAATCCCTCGATTTTTTTGCACCGGCGTTTAAAATACAACTTGCACTCCCAGCGCATCGGGAGTGTAAACGTGGTCAGTATAAACATGTAAGCGCCGGCGTGAAAAAATATTTTATTTGTACAAGAGGTAATTTTGAAGGTTTGTTTAAGTATATACATAAATTAATTTTGATAAAATCAATTGACATCAGGGGATATTTTTTCAAATAATTTATCCAACGACAGACTAATATAAAATATTTGAAAATGAAAATACTCGATGTTTTTTAAAGTTATAAAAAAATTGAATAATATACTAGAAAGTTATCTGAAGTACATAAGTACTGTGAATATTCCTAAAATTCTATTCAGAGCGTACTTTTAGGTAGAGTTTACATATAGTAATCAAGAGAAAGTTTATTGATAGAAAATCAAATGTCTTATTTCACATAAACAGTACTTGTAATTACATTTAAATGTTAAAATAAATAAATTTTTAAATTCTTAAAATATAATTAAGAAATAATATATTATTTATATGTTTATCAATAATGGTTAGTATTAATTTATTTCTAATTCTAATGAAATTATTATTTTTAAAAATTACGCCATTCTCAATACTGGCAATTTGTTTGTGAAAAAAATTAAGAACTTTTACAAACTTTAGCTTCCACAAGGAAAAATTTTGAGCACAGTGAGACTGAATTCTAGGAAATTTTTTGAATATATCAAGCAGTGTAATCAGCTATGAGTGTTAAGATACAGTTGACACTGCCGCGCCTTAAAGGTGAGTAATAACAACACGGATCCTCACATTTTAATTGTATAACTTAGTGCACTAATGAGACTAAATGATTCCTTAATAACGAAGTAAGTATGGTCTAAAGGAAAAAAAAAACAATTGGTGCAGTAGTTTTTGTATATCGTTTGATCAGCGCAAGGCCAATGTTTTCCAATTATACAATAGAGTTAGAGTAGATTCCTTTTTTATGACTATATATTCCTAAATGGCCAGAGAGACTTAAGAAATATTTTTGTCATGCGGTTCTTGCAGCGAAGAAATGTTGCCTAATCGGGGCATAGAAACATTGTGAAATCGTAAAATATTTCAAAAAAGTTATTAGAAAATCATATTTGAAACATTAATGAAGATCCCAAACGTGTGACATCGATAAAACCGAGGATAAAACAGATGGTCAATAAAATACCGATCACCAAATCTATTCAAAGTGTAAACCTTTTGAGACAATACAATAAAGTTCTTGAACATTGGAGCATTATTCATCTCGTACGTATTTATAATTTGGTTGATATTTAAAAATTAAATTTACATCAGGTCAAAAACACAAAGTTCTGTAATTTAATTCATTGTCCAATTTAAAGTTTTTGCATTAATTTACGTACAATCAGTAAATGATCAGTTCAAGCTCAAGCAAGAAGTTTATAGCTCAATGTCGATTTTACTAATTAATTTAGCTACACTATGCATATGATTAAGTGCTAGTTTTACATTTAAATTTTTTTTTACTGGAACACATGATTAACTCCAAGCCGACCTTGAAGAGTGTTTAAAAAATTTGTAGCTGAAAGCTGAACTTTATGAGTCTCTAAACATTTTTATTACTATATATCTGCAGGTAATATGCCGTTGATGTGGATTGATACAATACTCAGCTTATAATATATTATGTACGATCAAATACTCGGAACGTTCATTCTGTTTATAATCACATTTTCTATTAGTCAAAAAGTCATAGATTTTGTTTGACTTTTAAAAGAATAGGTATACATATACTTTTACGAATTTTAATAAAGGATGTATATTAATTAGTAGATACGAAAGATAGAATTTTGGTGCAGAATAAATATTTTATTACTTCTAAATTATTTTTTTTTTTAAAATCAATCCATTTATTCAATCCATTCATTTATATATTTATGTAGCGATCATAATGCATAAATGTGTAAATGTGTTAGTCGGATTGCTCCGTGCGCAGAATCAAAAGGACGGAGAAATCAAGTCGCGTTGAAAATTTTGTTTCCACTCTATTATACGTTTTAAGCTACAGATTTAAAATGCCTATATCCAATAGCGCGTGAAAACATTTTTCTGCCATTTCAAATATTAGCTAACTATAACGGTCAACTATATTTAAACTGTAGTGATGTAATGCAAGTACAAAACGTTAAAGGAAATCAATATTTCGTTCAACGAAAGCGTTTACTAAGTTGGCGGCGATGTACGATGTGCGATGTGTGTTTATATGGATCTCGAGAATAGTAATAAGCCTTGAACGAGGCTCCGCAAGGACGCGCTACAGAGAGAGATCGCGCGAAGCGAGAGCAAAAGGTATAGGTATGTATAACTTCGTTTTACATACACGCGTGTGCGATTGTACGTCCTATAAGCGTGCAAGTGAAGCCAAAGTGAGTCATGGAGCGTAGCGCGTGAGGACATTGCGTAATCGCCTGCAGCCTCTATTGCTGCTGCGGTATATACACACACACACACATACACACACACACACACTCACATCGCGCGCGAGTTCCAGACTTTTCATCGAGCATCGTGCGCGCGACTTCATTCGCGAACTTATTGGTATACTTAGGTGTTATTATCTCGCGCCGCTCGCTCACTTTGAGCGAGAGCGGAGTAATTACATTGTACCCCGTTTTCTTCCAAGTATCGCTGGCGCTGCTTATAAGTATAGCGATTAGACGGGATTATTTGATTGACTATTCGACTAGGTATATATGACCGCAATGACAGTTTTATTTGCCGTAATGTTTTGTTTTGGACCGCTGAACCAAGTATTGGTAAATAATGTTTAGGCTGAAATTGGGAATTATTGATATTAATATACTGTATAGTGTTGAATGCAACTATAATTATTTGTTAGGCAATTACATTTTTTAAAACTCTCAAATTCCAGAGAGTATTTTGCATTATTCCTTATTTTTTGCAGAGCGATGTTTTTCGATGGGAACCATCTCTACGAATTGAAATTAAAAAAAAACGTTAAGAATTAATAGTAAATATTCCAAACATTTTTATGAATAGATACATGCATTAAAATTTAGGAAAAGTAAGATAAAGCATACCAAGAAGCAATAAAGTGCATTATGCATTAGTGTGTATGCAACATGTGTTTTTCATTGTAGTTACATTAGCTATTTTTACGTTCTTCTACGAATTTCGTTTTGTATCGTTCAGTTCTAGATGTGTCATTCGACTATAACGCTAAGGAGATGTTGGAATATCATGCGATTAAGTAGCGGCTTCATAATCTATTTTATATGCTAATTTACACTTGATGCGGTTAACGAGTTCTCACCGCAATTATTTTTAATATCAATGATTGAGAAGCATATTCCATTCAAAAATACACTGACTGAGCATAAACTTATAGAGACGATTTAGTATTTCTATTATCACTTATTCAGCATTCTAGAAAAATGTTTAGTTGTGAAACAATAATAATACATAATTAGAATATATAGTCAGTTCAGTTTGAGTCCTACTATACCGGACATATCCGTTTTTTATCTCACTGAGCATCGAATAGCAAGGGGATACCAGAACAATGCTAGCTTGGTTAATTGATTTGTATGACATGTTCTACTGGAATATTTTACACTAAAACTTTTAGGCCCTGATGATAAAAAGTTATTAATTTGGTGCGTAAGGATTGCTTCACACCTGTTAATAATATAATTAGAATATTGCATTGGCACCACTATGATCGAGTATTTACACGCCATATAATAGACAAATAAATTCAGTAAAATAATAACAATGGGTGCATATTATGAGCTGCAAATATTCCTCAGAGAACATCGATATCAATTTAAATTAATGCTTATGACAGAGCTTTTTACACTGAAAAAAAAAAGTTGATCACTACTTCTGGATATGAAAATTTACATAATTCATCTGAGATATAACACTGAGCGAACGCATTTTTTTATTACGTAAAAAAAACTGATTTTGATCATATGTGATCTAGAACAAGATATGTTTCCTCGTTGTAAAATTTTAATAAGTATCTTTAGAATGATATTAATATGCTGAAAAATATTATTTTATAAATTTATTTCTTGCTTAAAAATGAATTGAATTAGGATATGCATCCAAATGATCATTAGAACTTTTTTGCATAAAATAAAAAAATGCGTAATTATCAAACATTTGATAATAAAAAAAAAAGTATTTCGACGAACCGCGATTTGATTTAAAAATCATCTCAAGTTCGGCCCGCTGCAGCTGATACATTTTATCGACTAGAATTTCTGGAAGTGTTGTTCTCCTCAATACCGACGATACAGTTTCCCTCCGCATAAACGCGCGTGTGTGTAGAGAAAAGTAGCTCTGCTCTATATAGACAAGAAAAAAAGAAGAAGCAGCACTCGCGTGAACTCTATAAGTCGAGGGTTATCGAGCGCTCATACTGTTGCACGACTCTCGGCGCAAGACCTTATTTTCCAGCTGCGACTCGTAAATTTCACGTGTTCGCATAAATTATTCACTCCCTAAGCCTATAACTTCCCCTAGGTGCCGTATTTCAAAGAAGCGTACCTAAGTTTGTTTATCCTGCGACTTCTTGGATACATTTTGCATATCTTGTACACTGTTTGCATAAGCTACTGTGTTAATTCAATTTTGATAGAAACATTTGGTTATTTATACAATGTCACGGGCCCAGTACTTTATCGCTTATGAGTTTGTCGCATGCTTGGCTCAATGTGTGGAAAAAAAATTGATGAAATCCCATATTACTTTCGTTATTTCGATGTATCAAGGTTCTATCTTTAATTTTACATGTTTGCGTTTAATAATAAATAAATTTATAATAAATAGTTTAATGTAAACAATAATGGAAGAAATTTTTGAACAACCGTTTAAACCTGGTTGAGCACTTCTTAACAGCGAGAGGATCCAGTTCTTGATTACAAGTTTTATATTTTAAAAAGAAATATTGGTAATAAATAATTAGTAAGGAATGGATATTAACGAACTAAATGATAAGGATAATTAATCGAAATTCAATTATAATAATTATACAATGAATCTGATACGAAGCTGTCTATATATTATGAAAAATTAATAGTTTTTTACCAAGGCTTCAAAATTTACTCTCACTATAAATACAACATTTTTTTTTTTCTAAAAAAATTTAAAACTAAGGCTTGTAACCATGAGGCTAACCAGTATTACCTATACAGATATACATAATATATATAAAAGAAGAGAATGATGAAAAGCTCCTTCATCAAGATGTGTCTTCAGTGTTTTGAACAAAAATTCTAAAAATTTTATATTTTTATTCCAATCAAAATAAAATCTGTCAATAGCATTCTTAATTCAATTATTTTTCACTGATACAATGCTAGTAAAGAGGGAAATAAATTTCTTTTATCCCCCTCTGCCTATTTCAGATAAATAAGAAACTAATTTTATTCTAAAGTTTATCTCCCTACTTCTCTTTGAAGAAGAAAACTTAAAAAGAAACCTATTGAAACATTCAAATATTCTATATTTCTGTCATTTGTTAACAAAATTTCTTTGAATTGTGGATTGAAATTTTCATTCAAATCTTTATTGAAATCATATACTTCCTTTTGTCACTACGGCAAACATTGGTCATCTATAATACGTTTGCTATTGACAAATGCAAGAAAGAAACGATAACATTATGACTGGCCTTCCAGACAAAATGTGTCACCATCTTGCCAATGGCAACATCAACAAGCATCTATCATATAAAGAACCACTACTAATGCATTAATCACCAGGTAGCTTCCTTAAAAATAATTATTTATTTCAATTTTAGTTTTAATTTAAATATTTATTAAATAGTATTGTTGGTAATATTGAAATGGTATATTCATAAAATTTTTAAGTAAATTAAAAAATTCGTGTGGCATTAAAATAATAATATACAGTATTAAAACGTATTTAAAGCTGTCCAAAATAGATAAATTATGTTGCAAACTGATGTATACTAAGCTTATTTTTTTATCGAGTATCACGAATATTATTTATCTTAATGTAAAGCAGGCGATTCTGGCACGGGCGTAATTTGTCGTCCGAGCGAAGCGAGGGTGAGAATACATCCGTGCGAGGTTCACCTGCTTCGTGCACATGTGTCGAACCATATTTTTTATAAGTGAGTCCGTAAAACTCGACTCTAGATGCCTTTTTAGTGTGGGTTAAGCAATCAATTTGTTTTTTCACGAGTGCGTAAAGTAAAACGCTTTACATGTTCAGTGTGTAAAGTAAACCACTTTACGCACTAGTGAAAAAAGTGGGTATTTTACGCACGCTAAATAGGCATCTAAAGTCGAGTTTTACGCACTTAGTTATAAAATAGTACATTTCGACACGGGGGCGGAAGAGGATTATTTCACTCACGAGACGTTTTTCGGCCGAGCGAAGCGAGGTCGAAAATTCGAGTGAGGGAAAAATCCTCTTACGCCCTAGTCTCGAACCGTATTTTTCATCACGAGAGCCGTAAAGTCGCATCAAACATGCGATTTTGTGGTTAGAGTGACGAAAAGTATTATTTTACACTTTCAAAACATCTCTCTTCTTCCGATCTTTAATGCTGCCATATAGAACCATACAAATTGTTTACATTTTCATTTTTTGAATTTAACGTAGAAGTATTAAATTTTATAATGACAGGTTGAAAACTTAAACATATTGATTAAAACCGGAGTTACATGCAAGAGAGTGAGCGCGCAGGGCGAAGACGGTACCTTTAACATGCACTAAATTTTATAATGTATATATAAATACCAAGCAGGCAAGTATGCGTTGATATGAATACGTATGTGAATTATATGATATGCATATACATATACATATGAATTGTGTTCGTCTTTTGTATTCGGCACATAACGTCAAACAATCGCTTTGAAGTCTCGTACGAACTTTATGCCATCTGCTTTAACTACGCTGTATATAGACACCCTCTATGGCGATCTTTAATGACTCGAATAAGAAAAGTTTGTGGAGCACGCATATAGAAGAGGTCGCATGGAAGCACGAACCTTCGACCTAATTTGTCGGACGATTAGTTTCGCTCGATCCGCGCCGGTCAGCGTCGCACATATATATACTTATACACATCCAGAAGCGGATCTGATCTCATCGCGAGCTGCTACCGCCCGAATGTTATGCTGGCAATTACCTCGTTACGTGGATCACCGATTCGTCAACCTGCGCGAAAGCGACATTAAGCCACTTGAGGCACCCGTAAATTTGCGCCTGTACTACGTGAGGCGTTTTTGCGATCGCCTGTTTGCTTCCATAATGTAATACCGAGAAGTGGCGATTTATCTCCGGAGACAAACATATGTATACTGTCCGCTTAGATGATAAAAATTGGCCCACTTAATTCTGGCTTATTTTGGAATAGAAGTAGTCAGCAGTGTCACTTTCCGTATACCAAATACATTGATTTATACTTATTGATGTTGTATAATAATCAACATCAACAAAAAGATAAAGTCAAACCCTTATGATTTTTACAATTTGTGTGGACATTGTCCTTTCGACTTCACGGGTAAACATAACATGTAGATTTAAATTTAAATATTTCAAGTTTACCAACTCAACGCATGTTTTAGCAAGGTCAGAACTGCTTTAAAATCCTGTGCACCTCACCGGCGATTCATTAATGTTGATCGGAATATGCATGTCACGGCCTCAACGCTTTGTTTGTATTTATGTGCTTTTTGCAGATTTACCGTTATTTGTTCAAAACTTGTAAATGCTTCAAATTATAATTTATCGGATTCTAATATTTTCTTTGCTGTTTACTTACATTTATTCCCGTAGTTAAAAAGATAAGAAAAGACATTAGCGATGTTTTATCTATGGCTGAGCATAAACATGGAAATTCCAAGAACAAGTTTTTTCTTAACGATGAGATAAAAGCATTTTTGGCAGTTCTTTAAAATTCTACGTTGCCGATAATTTATAAAATAAATACTGTAGCTAAGTGTGGCATCAGAGTATCTACCCAACAAATACAATGCTCTTGAATGTCCATCTAAAAATTTTCTTACAGTAATCTTCTTTCTTAAAGATATCTTTTGGTTGGACATTAGAAATCTATAAGAAATCTTTTCATATCTTAAGAAGACTTTGTTTGCTGTGTAAGTACTTACAATTAGTAAATAAAATTATATTTAATGAGATAAAGCGAGTTCTTCATTTATTGAAAAAACTATTGATTACGAATTACTTTTTTTGC
Source organism: Megastigmus stigmatizans (assembly GCA_900490015.1). NCBI lineage: Eukaryota > Metazoa > Arthropoda > Insecta > Hymenoptera > Megastigmidae > Megastigmus > Megastigmus stigmatizans. The sequence continues at coordinate 25,720 of UELV01079487.1, read as the reverse complement.
ATATTCAAACATACACCTAATTGTTTAAATACGCATTTCGCAATGAAACAATATTTTTGTAAATAATTTTAAATAATATTTATAGTATCAGAAATCAATTTTTCAACAAAAATCAGTTCTACAATGCATCACTATTTAGTGAAGCTTGTTATTATATAGAAGAGACTATATTATCAAACGATACGATATCTCCTCTATGGAAACATTATACAGTCTAGAAAGTTTCCATGTCATTTTCCCTCATATGAATATATAACCAGTCATTAGTAATAGTCAAATTGTATTGAAACGTTTCAAAACAAACAAATGTTTATTAAAAAAGAATACATTATCAAAAGAATTTTGATATACCTCAGTTATAGATAAATTGAATTTAAATTTATGAATAAAGTTTCCATTTATAGCAATTTAAAAAATTATTATATCTGTATAGCGTATTTTTTAAGAATTTTTATTTAATAAATTAACTGTCTCTGGGAAATAGTTCGTTTCCTCGATTTTATTTTTTAATACCCAAATGTAGATAATAATACGTAACAAAAAATAAGTGTCTTATCAATATAATCATACGTGCATGCATATAACATATTTTAATGCTAAGAAAAAATAGCATTGGAATGTAATTGAAGCTATTCTTGAAAAATTGTTAGTTCAAACTAAAAAAAGGTTTCCACAACTAAAAGTTTGTAATTTTCACATAAAAAACCGAAGCTATGACTATTTTATGATTTGAAAATTGGACACCTTTACAATATTGCCACATAAAAGTGAAGTATCTGAAATAAAAAAGTAAAGGTATTCAGGAGGGTCATTTGTGACTTTGGTAGTCAAAATAATAACTATAGAAAATTTTTCTAAATAAGTGTATATTTTAGTATAAAACGTATTTTGAAAATTATTATATTAAAAAAAATGATTTTACTAAATATTTTTTGATTAATTGTATATTTAAGAAAATATTGATTAATGCCATAAAATTCATGAATTTGACTCTTGTATCGTTAACCACAGTCTCAGTTATAGGTACGCTATAATGCTATGGACAGTCAACTAATGTCGACTATTTTCTTTTAGAAACACGTATTTTTTATTTATTTAATACGAAATATGTTTTTCAATTGTAGGGAAATATAGTATTTTCAACTAAGATTCTGAATGTTAAATTTTTGAAGATTTCGAACAAACTATTTTGCTTGAATTTATTGCGTAGAAGCTGTACATAAATTTGTTTCTTATACTCTGCTTATATCAATATAAGCTCATAAGAAAGTTATCAAAATTGTGCATTTTAAAAATGCAATATATTACTGAAATTAACAGTAACGTATACTAATTTTCGTTTAGTAATAATTAAATAGTTCAAGAGTGTAATAATTTAATTACCCCTCCTTAATATTAAATGTCCTTGTAGGTACTGGCCAAATGTGGGATATCATTCTATTAAAGTGAAATGTTATTTGGGATTATGAAATAAGAATGTACATGAAACGAAGGGAACATTTATTTGTATGAAAAATAGGTAGGCTACATTGTTGTCTGAAATAAACAAAGTAATAGTAATAGGTAAAATATATGCAAATATTGAAATGTAATTTAAGAACAATATATCTACACAAGGAAAGTAGTCAGAAAAAAACGTGACATGAATGGGAGAGGTTTTACTAGGAAATGTCTTCTGAAGTTTTCCTTAAGAACGCGTGAAAATCATTAATAATGAGCACTTAGACTAATCTAAAACATGAACTGTAATTATAAAACTATTTACGATTATTTTACTAATTTGAAAGTATCAACATTAAATAGCTCGATATTTAAAACCAAAGATGCTTTAAAATTAAATCACTGAGAAGTCCATTATCACTGTTAAAGTATTAATTGTTGAATTACAAATAAAGTAATTGATTTAAAAAGGTGAAATCGATATATGACCAGATAATACATGCTCATATTATACTCATGCGTTATCGAATTTGCCTAAAAGCCCGTGATTTCTTCATTTCTTCTTTTTCGACTCTCACCAAATATTTAAATCGTGTAAAAAAAAAAATTAGAAAGCAGTAGAACTAAAATTGGATATAATAATGCACTAAGAATTCAGAATCATTTGTTTATTGCATCGACAACAAATGATTCAGTTTTTCTTTAATTAGTAGTTGTTTTCTTTGTCATGAATAATATAATGTTACAAGATAACAAAATACCGTTAATGAATCAATCGTTTGGTTTGGTAAATATAGATGTCTCATACTTTCTTACGCTATTCAAAATTGTATGTACCTAAATTATAATAAAATACATTTGTACTTTTATTACACTGTGAGTAGTTTGCGTATATAAATTAAGGTATTTGAATAGAACAGAAACTGATTCAAACAGTAATATTAACATTAACTTTTAATGAAAATCGTTACCATTTAAATAATAACAGCTTGTATTTTCTTTTGCAGCGTTACAACAATACATACGTAATCCAGCAAACGATATGTGTTCAACAATTATTTGATAACTTTGTCAAAGCTGAGAGAAAAAGGAGCCTGAAACTCGTTTTTTCCCTCAGATTTTAAATGCGAAAAGCATCGCTGCTCACTCGCTCGGAAGAGAAAGAGCACGGGTCGCGGCGTGTCGCGATGGGAGGGAACAAAAAAAAAGGAGAGGAGAAGCGAGACGTAAAGCCGAAGCGAAGACTGACGCAAGGCTCGTAAAGTCTCGACACCCCACTCATATCGAAACGACGCCGGACCGACGAGCACTCATATCAAAGCGCCCGAGTCCGAGATCGCCGGCTCAGACAGTCCGGCACTTTCGTCTGAGAAGGTAAGTCGAGATCGTTCGTCTTGTTCTATTATACTCGCTCGGCTGGCTTCTTTCTCTCGCTTTGCGTATATCCTCGAACCACTCCACATTTGCTTCGTGTACATATACGATTGACTGATATATATCCGATGTTATCCTTTGTGCCGTTTGTCATTTTCTAGGAGTTCTACTTTAGACGGTATACTCTATATTGTTTTGAAAGTGATTTGTGTGACCGGTTTTTAATTAGCGCTGTGCATTTTATTATTGCATTGTTTGTCGGACGTTTCATTTTGTCGTCGTGGTTTAAAAATACGTTTTAAAAACTTTTTTTTTAGACCGGTAAACTATTAATTATAACATTAGCATAGAATATTCAATAACAGAAGGAAAAATTGTAAAATCGCTATTGTACGTTGCTGCAGTAAAACGAAAATTCCAATCCGCTGCATTATAGTTAATCGGATACTTTGTTTGGGAAACACAGCCTTTTATTGTGTTACCGTACCGTATGTGAGCTTGACTCATTACGGAAAATATCGTGTCTGATTATTTCAAAATTACTTGTTGAAAACCAGAATGACTATCGAGTGGAGCGTGACAAATACCACATGATTTGACTGTACCATTTCTTTTAATAGTCGAGATTTATTTCAAGTTATACGCAATGCTTATCATGAGTAGAAATACTTTTGAAGGATAAATTAACCCGGTTTTCCTTTATATGTTTCAGTAGACTGCCAAGATGAAGTTGTTAATTTCTACGACGGTAGCCGCCGTGCTATTCGTCTGCGTCAACTCTGTATACGGAGTTGATCCTCACGAACACAGCAAAGTAGTTTGCTACTGGAATGCTACGTCATTTGAACGTACAGGTAAAGCATTTCTACATATTGTTTCATTTTTTTTATACTACGTTATTACGGTCTTGAATTGTTCGATTTCTTACAAATGATCTGGAGATAAATCATCATTATTATTCATTCATATAGGGTACGTGGAGAAATCAAAAGCGTAAGGATTATACATAACATTTTCATTGAATGAATTAGAATGAAAGAATAATCTTTGCTTTTTTAATATTTATAATATTTATGTACTGTCACATTTATTAAAACATTTTATATCTGTCTGTCATTTTTGTACGTTAAAATCTAAAGAGAATTTATAACATTACATAAATGTTGCGGAAACATTTTAGTTTATTGCACCTAGGTAATTCGTTATACTTAGAGAAAATACACCGTACACAATTTAATATGTTTACCGTAAAAGATCCTGTTATTAAATTTGCGCTAAGAAAATTTAGTTTCCTGCAATTACTATTATTCTAGACGTTTTTAAAATCGTAAATTTGCAATAAAAAAGGCAGTTTATTGCAGTATGGTAGTAATTGAAGATTGGTCTGCAAAAAATATTTATCACCTTGTCAAACCAAATTCATTGCTAGAAACTGTTTTATTATTCCGGCTGCACATAGTGATCATGATTATCAAGAAAAGTGCTTTTGTTTATGCAGGAAAAATCACTTTCTCTTCGAATTGTTAGGAACTATTATAATATAAAAGTAAAATTAAATATTTAATTTAAAAATTGCTTTTGAAAACAAAACGCTAAGCCAGCATAAAGTTAAGCTTTTCCAGTACGAGTACAAAGTCTAGAAAAATAAACGATTCGGCGAATATGCGAATAAATACGTTGCGCTGCAACTAAAAATACAACAATTATCGCGTGTGCGGAATCGTTGTCGGCTTCGTAGTCTTTTTTCACGCTGCAGATACGAATACTTTTGTGTCAAATCAGCATAAAATAAGAAAGCCGCAAGTTGAAATTCACGCGACATATTTGATGCTGATCTCATTTGCAGGTCCCGGCAAGTTCCAAGTCGATGACCTTCGACCGGCTATGTCGCTCTGTACCCACCTGATCTACGGATTCGCTGGAATCAACCCGGAGAACTTCGAGGTCGTGCCCCTCAACCCGAACCTCGACACAGGCGCCGGATACGGCTATTACCGCCTCGTCACCCAGCTTAAGCGCCAATTCCCGGAGCTCAAGGTCTACCTCAGTATCGGCGGAAACGCTGACCCCTACGAGGAGACCCACAAGTACCTCACTGTCGTAAGTACTCTCGTTTTCTACTTGTTCGAATGTAGTTCTAACTCACGAGAGAAGAAAGAACGCGATTCGTTGATTCACCCTTTCGTTTTAACTTCATTGCTATTAAGTTTTTATTAGATATTTTGATGGCGAGGCTGTCGCGGTAATGGCGTTAATTAGTTAAATAATTGGGATTCAGAAATAAGATGTGTGCAATACTTATGAGATAGCTCGAAAATTCATTGTAAAATCGAATCTAATGTTTTATTTATCATGGTACACACAAAGATATCTTAGTTAATTAATTTATTGAAAAGAAATACTATCATGGCTACAAATATCGTTAAACTGCGTTGCAAAATAGAATAATTATCTATAAAAAATATACGTATTAGCTATAAATTAAAATATAAATTGTTTTGCGCAACGGAGTTTTATCAACATAGTGATTTATTCTATTGTTTATATTAAATATTGAAGACTATCGTATGCATTAAGAATTGTGTTAAGTCAATTTTATTATTCATTAAATTTTTATATTTCTTCTATCATAATTTTTCTGAAAGCTGAAAACATTAATTTTTTAATTTCAACTATGTTATTTTGAAAGATTTGGTTATCTCTTACGTAATAGAATCCATTATATCATCTCTATTTATGTGAATAAGAATCATTTTCCTCTCCATGTTTACACTTGGAAATGATAACTACATCTTATTTTGTAAACACTATAATATATACTTATTTTGTGGGAATACCATTCTTATATAAAACCGTTTAACATCGTTAATGCGTTAATATAAAATTATATACGTTTGCATCGCAAGCTTATTATACTGTAAAAACACAAAAATTACATTAATTTTTATAAATTTTTCAGAGTGTTTTTCAGAAATTGTTAATTACAAATATAATACATATAACCAATTCATAATTTTCATTTAGAATTTAATTTTCGTAGCTCAAAAATATTTATCTAAAAACATAGATTAAGTTTTCTTTTATTACCAGTTTATCTTCGGAGTGTCCAGAAAAGTTCACTTGGTCAAGTCGAGAATCTTCTTTACTCATTTAAGAGATAAGAAAACATAGCGATATGCAAATTGTGATAATATTCGCAGTATTATTTAGGAAAATAAGATAAATCTAGAGCAGTGCGTGTTTGTACCATAAATTTTTTTATGAATTTTTAAGTGAAAGACTTGAGCTTATTAAAAGAAAGTACATTAAGTTTAATCACTGTGCCTATCTATATGGACTTTAATGTAACAAAAAAAAATTTATCACTATATTTTATTTTTATAAAACAATTACTATATTTAAATTGAATATATATTTTAGTTTACACCGATCTTGCGTGTAAAGATTCATTACAACTTAACTTTACAAATTAAATCCTAGATTCTGAAAATGTTTTCAACTATGCGATATTTATGTAATATTATTATTTCGAGAAATGTACGGTTAATATAATATTTACAAGGAGAGTTCTTACCCTCCGTCTCACGGATTTAGCGAAAAATATGAGATGCGTGTCTCGGCATTTGTCCCAATGGACTCGAGATGCTGAGTTAAGGCCCATATATTTTAATAAAATATATGAAAAATCATTGTTGTCTTTAAACCTTTATTGTGAGGTCAATATACATTTTAGAATTTTCATTTCAAAGTTATAAACGATTTATGGCCAAATTTTGCGCATTTTACATATGCAAAAGCTAAATTTCAAGGTCCAAGATTTGGCCACATTGTGATAGCTTATAACTTTTGAATGAAAAAGTGCTATAATGTATATAGGCCTTACAATAAAGGTTTAAAGACAATCTTGATTTTTCATATATTTTGATGTTCTGGATATATAATTGAAACGAAGACCCACAATTGGAAGTTTTTAGATAAGTAGATATTAACAATACATGAGATTAGCCACAAAATTTTAAAAGAATTAATAAGCTTGTTTAAATGTTATTTGTCTTGTTAAGCGTCTGCTGGGGCCTCTCGCCGTCACCGACGTACTAAATGCATTAACCGAAATAGCGGTTTGAACTGTATTAAGTGTTGGCGGAAATTTTTGAGAAATGTAAAATATACGTAAATACGGAAATGTTTTTAATAAATTTAGTGGACGTGTTGTAGTACGCTGGGGAAGGAAATAGAAAGTACATTGACTGTTGAGGAGGAGAATGTAGCAAATGCCAATTATTTATTTAATGTATCGTGCAATAACCTCCAGTACTGAGAAAAATGGAATTGTTTCTGTTATGTTTACAAAGTAGTGATTGGCATTTGCTACATTCAACATACTTTCTTTTTCCTTCCGCAGCGTAATGCAACACGTCCACTAGATTTATTAAAAAGATTTCTGTATTTACGTTTTTTCACATTTCTCGAAATTTTCGGCCAACACTTCAAACAGTTCAAACAGTTATTTCGGTTAATGTATTTAGTACGTATCGGTGACCGCGAGAGGCCCAGTAGACGCTTAACACGACGAATAAGGTAAGTTTAAATGCAAAGTGATTTCGTTACGAAATTTTTACATATAATCGAGAAAAAGCTAAAGAAGAAACAATGACAAATAACTTGAAATTTTGTGTAAATATAACTAATTATATTCCAAACATGTATTAACGTGGCAATTTAGGATTAACGTGGTTTTAAATTTAATCAACTTTCAGGTCTGATTATCTCATATTTTTCGACAAAGAATGTTTCGTTTCATATCGTTTCAGCCAAATCCGTGACCCGAAGGATGTGGACTCTCCTTGTCAGATGTTTTTATTTGTACTAAAAATTTAAATTATAAAATTAGAAATTACCAATGAAATCATCATATTATGAACTATAGAGTCATTTATTTTAAAACAGCATTTAATAATTGTGAATTTATTTCGCGTTTTATTTAAAAATTGAGTTTCAAATAAGCTGAGTGCAAGTGTAACGAAATAGTCATACTCAAAAGTTTGTTTTTTGCTTATGCTTTTTAAGTAGGCATAAGGACATATAATTATGGTGACTTGAGTGTCTATTACGAGTAATTTTTTTCATTGAGCACATGGAGAAGAAAATGATCAATGTAACAAAAGTAGCGACGGCAAGCAATGGATAATAAAATCAAAATGTTTTTCATGTAAATTACAGACGGAAACATCGGAGGCAAGGAATAAGTTCATCAACTCGATCAACCGTCTGCTCCAAGACTACGACTTCGACGGTATCGATCTTGCCTGGCAATTCCCACCCGTCAAAGTAAAGAAGAACCGTGGCACCTTCAGCTCTCTCTGGCACGGAATCAAGAAGACCTTCGGCTATGGCAAGTTCAAGGACGACAAGGAACAGGAACATCGCGACGGCTTCACCATCATGGTCCGTGACCTCAAGACCCAGCTCAGGGCCAAGAACAAGGCCCTGACTCTCACAGTCCTGCCCCACATCAACTCCAGTAGTAAGTAACCTTTTAGGATTTTCATTTTTCGATGTATGCGCGATGATTAGGACACTTTTTCTGAGAGTGGAAAATCGTGTATTTCGTAAGCTGGAAAACATATCGCATTATGCTTTATACCATCCCACATTGAACATTATCATAATATACGGCATTTGATTAAGAGAAAATATTTTACAAGGTTCAAAAGTTTAGAATAATTTATTTTTGTTATTTTTTAAATATTTTATAAGCTGATTGTGATAAATGCCCTGGTATAACATATTCGATTAAAAAAACTTAAGGCACGAATGAATAATATTTAATCAACACTCACTCAACTTTTAGTTTACTACGACGCAAGATTGGTGGCACCAAATCTCGAAGCCATCCACATTTTCACTTTCGACCAAAGCAACCCCGAGCGTTCACCCAAGAAGGCTGACTACCCAGCACCAATCTACGAAAGCTACGGACGCGAGCCTTCCGATAACGTTGACACCCAGACCAGGTAATGATAATTCTAACATAAATCTTCATATTCTCCTTCCGAAAGGAAAAGGATGCACATAAAAACTGTCTCGTTCCCTTGCAGATACTGGCTGGAGAACGGCACCCCTGGCGGCAAGATCGTAGTCGGTATCCCAGCATTCGCGCGCACATGGAAACTGACCGCGGAGAGCGAGGCAGCCGGAGTTCCCCCAGTGACCGCCGAGGGTCCAGGTCTCGAGGGTCCCCACACCGGCATAGCCGGTCTCCTCTCCTACGCCGAGGTCTGCTCGCGTCTCACCGAACACGCCGTAGGCCGTCTAAGACGCGTCAACGATCCGTCCAAGAAGTACGGCGCCTACGCCTACCAGCCGTACAACACCGCCACCGGAGCGGAGGGTATCTGGGTTGGTTTCGAGGATCCTGACACAGCTGGAAATAAGGCTCTGTACGCCAAGGCCAAGGGACTCGGTGGCGTTGCCATCTACGACCTGTCCCTCGACGATTTCCGCGGCGTCTGCAACGGCGACAAGTTCCCCATTGTTAAGGGAGCCAAATTCAAGTTGTAAATTAAGGATGATCAGAGCGGCAGCGGGAGAGGAGATAGGAGAGTTTATAACGAAGTCATTACCTGAGATTTTTATTCCTTTTTTTGTTCTACTTTTATCGACGATCAAGTGTATGTCTATATTATATATGTCTTAACTGACCTGTTTTTTTATCATTTGCGTAGATCTGTGAGTTGTGAGTACAAGCTGGTTTTATTGTAAATAAAGAATGATTTGATATAAGATATACCTCTTACTTATTTATAGGAAAATTCTATTAATTATAGCTCATTATTCAGCCTTTCATTATGGGCTTCTATCATGGGGCACTTAAATATCTGAAGGGTACGACTATATTATTAATGATTGCAGAAAATAAAAATAATATGTCGTATATAAATGAAAGTTATCAAAAGTTGCAAATGCTTATTCTAATTATAAATAATTATGCTAATGAAATTGCATAATTTATTTTAAAAAAGTTATTTAAAATTAATCAATTTATTTAATAAATTGCCAATTAGCTTTGAAAATGTCTTAACTTTTATTTTTACTGAAATTCATTTAACTTAACAACTTCGACGAGTTACCGATTTAAATATTTGAATCTGCTGTAAATTATGAATCGACAAGTAATTACTTGCACAATCAGTTTCGTGAGTATTTGAAATCGATACACTGTAAGATGATTACAAGAAGGAAATTAAAATATTATAATTGTCGAAACTATCCAAGGGGCTTATAGATTTATACTTTTATTACATTTGCATGCAAGAATGAGGCGCCTGATATAAGAATAGAAATTTTCCTACATAATCTAACATGATCTTCTTGCACGAGGTCGCATTCTTGAATATATAAAATTTCTTCGTCTATATTGTACTTTTGATGCCTATATGTATAAAAGAGTACCAATAATTATAAGAAAATGTAGGTAAATCCTAGTATAACCCAAAGAAAATTATTAGATACAACATATATGACTTTATCAATTGAGACTGCATAAATAGTATGAATTTTATATAAACCGTCATTTGAATTAAAAAATAATTACATATGCTTTAAAATCTGCAAAAGTATCATGATTATTAAAATTAACTATGAAAGTGATTAATTATAATTAATTATAACCACGAAATGAACCATGCAATAAGATATATAAAATTACTTACCTAACAGTCAGAAAACCTGACTTTTCAAGTAGCCATGCATCGATGGCGATGGTCAAGATAGAGTTATATGTATTACCGGCTGCCAATGAATTAGAGACAGCAAACTATCGCGCCGAACGCTGGGGATAAGTATTTATTTGTTACCTACATCATGTACTTATCAACAGTGTAAGTTGAAAATTTATGACATAGGTATATGAAATTCGGATGTAATATGGTATATGAGTTGCCATAAAATGTACCAGAAAATGAATGTTATGAGGTCGTAACATTTCTACGAGATACGCGATTTTCAAACAACAAAGTATACTTTACAGCCCTACATATCATTTTTAAAATTCGTGAAATGTATAGCAAGAAAAAGTGAACGAATTATAAGAATGAATAAAGAGTTATGTAACAGTAAAATTACACTTATTTATATCAGTTATTTACTGTATTATGATAAAGCAAAGAGGGAGAAAAAATTCTGGATATAAATTAAAGTCAATGATGAAAAGTACAGTTAATAACTCAATTTACTTTCGTAACGAGGGGAAGGTAGGGCACTCGTAATACATAATATATTTATAATACATAGTCACATGTACATCAGCGTACATTTATACAACAATGGTGTTAAATTTTCTGATATTTCGTATAACGTATTATATTAAAGATCTACGACCATATAAAAATTAACCTAAAACTAACGTAAATATTAAATAAAAAAACCGTCTAATGTCTGATCCTAATTAATTTTTTCTTCAACTACAATCACTTCTAAACAGTTTACTTACGTCGTATAAAAATGCATGTAGAAATAATCAATGCAAATGTTTTCATATTCATTTCAAAGCTAGTTGGAAATTATAATTTTAGTTATATATTTATGTGCTTGGAGTACCAAAATCTCTAAATTGTTTACGTGCCTTGTTTAGGTTCATCACTTTAAATTCGATTTTACTGTTAATAGAAAATATAAAATTATTGGTTTCCTCCATTTTTTATGTTCACAATACAACCTTCTATTATAATATAATAGCAAAACACCAATAAAATGTAGAAGCAAAACCTCGATAAATTGACAGATATTTTTAACATTCTTTCATATTCGACAAAAATAATAATTATCATCATAATAAATCTCATAAAGCATCCAAAACAGTTCATTATGCGTTTCAACAATATAAATATTTATCATTGTAACACTCAATTAAAATTTAAAGTTAGTTTTATCCAAGTTTTTTGCCAATAGCAGTAGGGGAAAATATGACTTTCAATCAATATATTCAAAAGATTAAAATAAAAATTGATCTTTTTAATGCTTTCTTAAAAATTTTCGAACATTAGCAAGTTGAGCCAAAATAATACTTTTAAACATGTTTATAATTAAATATTACACCATTAATTATAACAATTAGTTATTAAGTTTTAAATTTAGTTCTTTTCGTATATGAAAAATTAAAATGACTATCATATTTTTCCCTATTGTGTAATAAAGCATATATAACTTTATAGTAACGACAGCAATCATAAAGTTTCTTATTTTATTAATAAAAGCTTTTACATATTACTTTAATTGATAATCCAGCAAGTTTTGACCTTTAACAACGTAAAGTCAACGTGAATAACAGTTTTTCATCGTGCAAGGGGAGTTTTTTAGTATAACATTACAAACTCATCTCAGCATTCTATAATTTTCTTTTTTATAATACCTAATTCTTAAATTTCGATTTTCATACGAGTTCGCCGCATGTATTTTATGTTGTTGTCATACGTAAAATATACAGAAAAAGAGTCTCATTTTTCAGATTTCCAAATGGCAGCATAAAGAATGAAAAAGTGAAAATAGATATAGAAAGAATACAATGTTGACGCTTTAAAATGGAAGAGAACAGCAATCGCTCGAAGTACAAACTATTAACAGCATCTTACAAAAGATTTAAGAAGCTTCACGTAGATTTAGCAAAAGTCTTTCATGTCGGTGTATATAAAAAATAATATAACCCATTTTTGGTGCATTATTTAAATAACTAGGTAAAATTGACTAATTGTAGCAAAGAAGGGAAGTAAATGAAGTTCATTTTATTTTACGATCTAATTAATTTTTTCTTACTTTTGCTCCATCTTTACAAAAGAATCAAAGCACAAGAATTGTTTTAAACAATTTTCAACGTTCACAATAACATAAAATTAATATTATTTTATGATTGTTTGCGCAGATTGAAAAACAAATTAATGTTTCTTTTTTTTTAAATTCGTTTTTCATAATAGCGAATTTTCTTAAAATTAAATAATAATTCATTTACACACTAAATTCATAAACTTATGCTTATCATTTTTATACTTTACATGTAGAAAGAATAAAATAGTAATATTCTAGGTACAATAATAAATTCGGCTTCTTAGTCGCAACATTTATTTTACAAAATACTTCATTATTAGATTTTTCTTGTAAAGACGTACAGGCGAACCGAAATATATGGATTGAAAGTAAGAGATAATCGTTTGGTAAAGGTATTTTTTACAATCTACATCGCAGTTCCATTAACATGCACTCTAAATATAATTCAAACACTGACCAACATGAAACGAAAAATCATGGTTATCGATCCTTTCGCTTTAGGTACAATCTCTTCTACAATTTCGCAATTTCTCATAAAAATGAAACTTCATGTCATAATGAAATAATCATGTCTCTATGAATAATAGACATTTATAAACATACTATAAACACTTACAGACATTTACAAACATTCAAGGTCTCCATATAATATTCCTCTTGATCGATTGTGAAAACCCGGCATCGATATACGCGTCGCAAGCGCATTATTCCCATCCGAATCACACTCTCTCAATGTCTCCTCAAAGTCACAGAACACATATTCTCGATAAATCGTCGACATTTCGAAAACAAGGAAACGATTTTCGAAAGTGCAGTGTACATTTGGAGAGTTGCGTGCGCACGTGGTCACATTCCGAATGTGTGAAAATATATATGTCAGACGCGCGTGAGTGCAATTGATCGAAACGAAAATCCGAGGAAACGTTCAACGATTGCAGTTTGGTAGATTCATTTGTTCGTATATGTAATGATCGGCAAGTACACGGTGTTTCCGAAGAGGACGGTTCTTTTGGTTTTAGTTCTGTACACAAAGAAGAGAGAAAAAATTTGTTTGTTCACCTGCTTAACTGAGATAATAAATATTTGAGTAAAGAAAACATAATAATAAATTTAGTTTTAACTAATGACAGTTTCTTAAAAATATATCTTCTGTCGGGCAACAGATAATTGCACTTAAAAAGGCTTAAAGTGTCGTTTCTCTCATCCAATGCGTGTATAAAATTCAATGACGCTTGATTTCTGCGTACTTGAGAAATTACTTAAAATGGAAGTGTACATTTTTCAGGAAAAATAAATTTTTGAACAATTATTCAGTTATGTATAATGCAGTTAACGTTGTTAAACAAAATTTTTTCCTATTGTGTACGTATAACTATTAGGCTGTGGCACACGCGAAGTTATAATTCGGCAGGCAGAGAATTCAGAGTTCGTAAAGTATTTGGTTTGCTTTTTCTTTTATTACAATTTTACTGCGATCCCACATATACTCACTTTTACTTGTTAATTTTGTCTTAATAGATGCTTTAATATATCTTAAAATCTACGTAACTAAATTCTCTCTTATGGTAAGGTGTACACTTATACTCTTCGGTATGCAGCTTTACTCTTTGTTTTTCTTACTTATCTGCTGCTGCTGTAATCTATGAACAAATTACACTGTTATTTAGAGACACTTTTGATACATCGTCCATTTTTTCCAACGGCTCGAGTGTGTCGTCGCGCAAAAATAACTATGTTTCTCTACATCTATATAGAAAGCGAGCGTCGTTTTCGATTCCTTTAAAGAGTTTTCAAAATTTCTGTTGCATCAGACTTGTAAAGATGAGACAATTAATCTTTTTTTTTTTCAATTTTCAATGTACAGTTAAGCCTTCAGGAAACAAGAAGCTGTCGGAGAGAAAACAACGTATGTTAGTAGTTAATGTTAAAGTCGACATTTGAAAATCAGAAAAGGACAGTTTAATTGTTTGAATAGCAAAATAAAAAATAAATAAATGACTTTATCGAAAATTTTCTACCCTTTGATTCTTACATTTAGTATTTATCTTGTTAATTTTATTTAGTTGTATAATAACTTTACTTTTGGTTTTCGCTTTTTTCCCCCTTAATATATCAACTTTCGTGGAAAACAGATTTAAGAAGTTATGAAACTTTAAAAAGTCGGCAGTTTTCGTACAGTATTTGAATGATGTTTATTTTTTTTTGTGTGAGTGTTTTTTTTAGCAAATATCACTTTCTCTAGACTTAAAATCTATAACAATCTCTTAGACACATTAGGTGAGGCTAAGTCAAGTTATATCCGAGATTTAGGAATAATTGCATGACTCGAATATCAATATATATATTTACACAATAATCACGCCTCACAATTGAACGTCTCTAAAGGCCAATTAAGATCCTCGATTAGATAACATCGCTGGTTTGTCAAAGGGTCAAAAGATCGAAACGCGATTCACATGATTCTTCATTACAAGAAAGAGAGAGAGGGAGAGAGAGAGAGAGAGAGAGAGAGGGAGAAAAAAAATCGTAAAAAACTAATTGGTTGTCGGGGGTGGTCCTGAAAGCTTCCATGGCTTGCCTCGGGATAAAATCTCGAGAGCCTTCGCGTGCCGTAACGCGTTATAATTAAAGCTTTGAAACCTCTCGAGACAACTCACTCGACGTTTACTAGATGCTTTAAATTTCCTTTAACTCGTTCAGTTTTAAGTTGCACTTTATATACTTGGAAAAATCTTTCAACGCCGCGGAACGACGCTCGCAATCGATTCAGCGATTTTTTTTTCAATACTTAATTTGTATGGTATATCGCAAGGGTTAAAGAGCTATGTGGGCGTGTCGCGCAAAGTCGCTCCCCATAATGCCCTGCTCTCCAGCTCCTGTCGTTAATTAAGGGCGCGACCGCAAGACTAATCCTTAGGTTAGGTAGACATATCACCGCGCTCGGGATTTACATTCTAACACATGCTGCACGCTGCGCTCTTGCGGCGTGTATTATGGTGCGGTGAACTTGTTCGTATCTGGCGCTCTCGCTCGTGTCACTTTTTTGTTTTGCTTTCTTAATCTCGTACTTGTGGTGCATAATCAGCGTGTGTGTGTGTTTACGTACGATTCGCTATTTAAAAAAAATATTCTCGCGCTACACGATTATAGTGACGTTGCCCCTTGAGAACAGGTAATTTCCTATCCCTTTTTGCGAGTTTAAAGAGTGTCTTGTTCCATTTCAATTGACGCCAATAATTACGGATTAGTAATTTAATCTTAGATCGTTATATAGGAAATATTCAATTGGAATCCGATGGTCATAATGTATTAAAAGCATTGTATTACTCTTTCTTTGTGGATCACGAAATTTGGAACATTAGCAAATTAACCTTTCAGGGAGTAACTCAGTTGTTACAAAAATAAAAGGGTATAGTAGAAATTAGGGGCGATTGATATTGAAAAAGACACTTCTTCAGTCTAAACTGCAAAACTTTAGGAGGAACACAGAGGGCACAGATTGCGAATCGCAATTTATTATTCGGGGATATACTTGCTCGATAAGCAGATTACCGCGGGATATACAGAAATAGTAAAATATAATTAAAGGATCAGGGAGAAGCAGGTCTTAGTTCATTAGTTATAAGATTACTCATTAATTGGCTCGTGTATATTTAGGAGCGGCTAACGCTTTGAATATGCACGAGGATGAAAATCGATTTGAGAGCAGAGGAAAGGGATTCCAGAGTCTTTCGCGAATTAAAAGAGATCCGAAGTCGCCACCGCCGTGCGCCAAATTGCTCAAACATCCGTCGCGTTCCAATTGCATTAGGATATCATTTATATCATCGTATCCTACTTGCTTCAGATCGTTGCCTGCGATTTTATTTTATCTAAAAATAAACGTTTCTTCTTGCACAGTCGATGAATTTTACACGCCGCCACCTGCACCACTCGAGCACGCTTACAACAATTACTTCTCACTAATTCGTAATAGTACGTTTAATTACTTTATTTACTTGTACGTGGCATAAAAAGTTTCTACGTAATTCAAAGATTTATCCCGATGATTGTAACAATGTATGTGCTTCTTTTTTTCCTTTTCATCTTTTGCACCGCAAAAAGAGTAAACAATTGGATTTTCGTATGACTGAAATATGTATATTTTTTCTCTTTTCACTTTATAAAAATCGCGCAATTGAAAAATTTCCTATAATTCCTTTTTCATGGTTATATTTATGGTTATTAAATCAGACTTGATTGGAACGCGACTAAATTACTGAGGATTGTTGAGAAAGAATTTCCTGTTTCAATGCTTGTCAAACGGTATGTATTTAATACATTTTGTCAAAGGATTTGGTTAAAATGATTTGGTATTTTGGTAATTGTCATTATACTTGTAGCTGTGTTATCGTATATTAATTATTAAACAGTTAAACAGCTACTATTTTTAAAAATGTTCACAATACATAAATATCACTTTTGTTTATTATGTCTAGAAAAATAATTTAAAGTGTTACTATACCATTTATTAAATGTTCAATTCTCTTCTTTTATAATCGATACTTTTATACTTGATAATACTAATTTCATTAGGCATTACAAAAATCATTAATCGCTTATCTCTTTATCGTCGCGATTAATTACTATTATGAATGTTCATCTTATAAATTACAAATATGGTTGTAGAACAAGCATAAAGCATTTTTGCATAATTTTGTTAGAACGTTTTTTGTCTAAAGTGTATTTAGTTTTGTATATTATACTAGAATATAGTACCCTTCTTTTATAGGCTTTATAAGAAAAGCAAACGACTGTTATGTTTATACTCGCATTTAAATTCTAAATTATTTTATAATGTTTATCACAATAAATTCAATAAGAAATACAATTTGTAAAAAATTGTATAACCTACTATAAATAATATTTAATGAGACAATAAATATTATTTTATTTTATCAATCGGTTTTCTTGAACAACAAATTCAAACTCATGGGTTTCTCTTGAAATTTTCAATCTTACCACACCTAAATTTTATTCAAGAAAGTTTGTATAACGCATATTGTAAATATGTTACCTTAATTTGTTGTAACATTCAATTATTTTAATTGCACCATTTTCAATAAAACTTCCACTTCAAATTCCCAAATCATTTAATATACAACAATTTTTTTATTATTAAAACTGTAAACGTGAAAAAAGAATGCCTTGGAAGATGGGTAAGTTGGAAACCATTTGTCTTCCCATACTCATAGTTAAGGCGTGATAGCTTTCTTCACTTTCCCATCTTTTGTCCGTGGTCATTCTTCTTTATGATCGATACAAAGTTTGAGGAAACATTTTTCCATTTTTAACTTATATTAACCACAACCAGATGTTTTATCATTATTAAAATGCAGACATGGACCTAAGACATCATTTTTATAATCATATTGATTCCACGTACTTTTAATAGATTATTGAAAGAATGTTAGTACATTCCAATACTTCACAGCAATACTTTAAAGAGTATATGCTACATCATAGAACATGAAAATACCCCTCTCAAGCTACTTTACTAATGATCTATTACTAAAATTCAAAGAATGTGAAACATACGATCTCACAAACATCGGCTTATTTGACAAGACTATGAGAAAAATTACATCCTTTTTTACAAGTACTTTCATCAACCTATCAAAAGCACAGTAGCAATGCAACAATATAGAAAACCACTCCCTTAACAACATCCATGTCTCATAAAAATAATCATCAATTTTCATTAACGAACCGATAGCTCAAAAATTTATCCCGCACGATCTCTAACGCAGCCCGTCATTATTATATCCACGTGGGCTACATTCTACCTCAAGCACTTTGATGAAAAAGGAAATTCAGCCTCATTCAACCTCTCACGAGCCTCGACACTCGCTGCTTCCTCCCGTCGGTCGGAAACTATAGCAGCTGCCCCATTAAATCCACACGCTGCTGTTGATGCTACTGCTGCTGCATCATCGCCCGTCGTAAATAGTCGTGGCTCTATCGTTAAATCCTACATGACGGAACAACGTGTGACGTTGTACGTATTATCTTGGTCCACATTGTTAATGCTGAGTACCTTGAGTAATCGCTCGGTATCTTTGAATGCGCCATGCTGGCGACTCGCTCGGATGCCACCTGCCTCCATCATCGACTTCATCGTCTTCTCGCGCATCGTTGCTATCATCATGCGGTGCCGTCTTCGTCGCTTGTGCCTACGGCACTTGGGCAACGAGAGCTCGAAGAACTCGCCGAGACGGAGCCGAATCGGCCAGGTTGTCACTTCTTCATCCACGCGGATCTCCACGAGGTCATCGATAGCCTGATCCAGGTGCTGGTGCTTCTTCTTCTTATTTTTTTTCTTCTCATCTTTGTCCTTGTGCTTCTTTTTCACCTATGCAACAAGATATCTATTTTGTTATTCCTGGGATACACATTTTTATTACCTAAGCCTATATAAATCGCGAAATATCTTTTATAAGGGTTGACTAGGTGCAAAAGGTATTTAACAGAACGTATTTGTTATTGATTCTAATCTACGTTAGTAATTAATGTATCAATAAAATTAGATCATCAGAAAGAACCCAAATTCGGATTTAAAACCGTGGAGCTAATATTTATACACTGTATGATGTGTATATGTATAGTACATAAATGAGTCCTACCATCTTATCCAAATATTCTGGCCGTTGTTGAAGAATTTGCTGGTGAATCTGGTCGTCCTGTAGATCGGGCAGATTCTGCAGATCCTGATTCTCATTCCAATTGGCGATGATGGGTCCGTTGTCCTGTGGAAAGCTATCGTGCACCCGGACTGGCCTAGCCAAAGAGGAGCGTTTGCGAGCCGGCGTTGGCGGTTTCTTCTGGTGCTTGTCGGTCAGATGCTGAGATCTCGTCTCGTTGCAGCTACTGCTGGAGGTGCAGCTCTTGGACAGCCAGCGTCGTATAGATGGATCCTTGACGCTCATCAGGTAACTTTCGAGACGTCGATTGATGCTGCTCTTATTAATACTGGCACTCGCAGCTGCTTGAAGATTGTTGATCTTCTGTACCTTGTTCTTGTTGCCGCTGTTCCCGCTGGCACTGTTCTTCTGATTCTTGCTGTTACTGCTGTAGTTCTTGTTGTTGGGGTTGTTGTTGCTGCTGCTGTTGTTGTTCTTGGCGATGTTCTTGCCCCGATTGCTGGCGTTGGTTCTGCTGTTCTTGCTGTTGATGTTCTTGACGTTGTTGTTGTTGATGTTGTTTTTGCTCTTGAGAAGGAGGTCGTGTCGGCATTGTTCGGCGCACTGCAGGCAGTCGTAGTACTTCTCGGAGGCGTTCTTCGGCCCGATCAAACGCGGACGATTGCGATTGCGTCCGCGTGTATCGCCGCCTACGCCCTGAGGAGGTTGCCGTCACACCTCCTGAAGGTACTTAAGTGGACAGAGAGTCTCTTTGTAGCGGACCTCGCCGTCTTTGCCGCCTTGGCCGGATGTCAGTACGTCGGTAGCACAGCGAACCATCGCTACGCCCTCCACCTCGTCGCCCACTTGAACGACGATCTGAAAAATTTATACTTTCAATTGTTTGCACAGGAAACATTTCGTGTAGATCTATTTAGAACCAATTCTTTATTCGTGGATAATTAATGGAAACAAAGTATTTTATTAAAAGAAAAGTTTTCATGTTTGTTAAAAAATGGTTAGAAGTAATTCTAATACAATTACAAATTATCTTTTGTATTGATGATATTGTATTTGTCATATTTATTCTATCATATATGTGTGCAATAAATGAAGCATTTAATGTTATTGATGGCTTGTTCAGATCACCTTTCTAATTCAAGTTATAAATCTCAACTCAATGATTTCTTACTTGGTCACGTAAAAGTGTTGTCTGGTCAGCTAACTGTAGGTTTCGGGTAACTTGTAGCGTCTTTTGACCGGATTCCACCCTCATGACGTACGTGCTGGGGAAAAAGCCTGCACGTCCGCCCAAGCATTTTCCTTTCCACCAGTCCTTATCGGATTTATCGATGACAGTTATCTTGTAGCCGGCTCTAAAAGAATTATGTAACGCACACGTGAGGAAATCTAATGCTTTACAGATAATAATCGCTAATG
Organism: Megastigmus stigmatizans; assembly: GCA_900490015.1. NCBI lineage: Eukaryota > Metazoa > Arthropoda > Insecta > Hymenoptera > Megastigmidae > Megastigmus > Megastigmus stigmatizans. Next base: position 4,988 of record UELV01079487.1, on the reverse strand, counting down.
TTCTGATAAATGATGTATCATACAGAGAGTACATACAGGCACGGTTTAGTTTTATATATATATATATATATTTACTAGCTCATACACAAGACGATTAAGAACTGCATGAGAACGATATTGTAGAAATTAATGAGTTTAGTTTCTAAGTTTTAGTTTTTTATAGAAACTAAACAGAATTTGTTTTTGAGTATTTTATAGAATCTGCCTATATTAATCGTCTCCGTCAGTCTGCATTTGTACATAAAAAACTGTATTTCTATATTTTTGTCAGTTTATATCTTCATAATGTTATGTTAACGCTATATTGTTTTATACAGTTTATCCATCAAAATGATTGTTCTATTTTACTGTTATACATATAGTTTTGATCACAACTTCAAGTATTTCGCAGTTGTCAATGGCATTGTTCGTCAATGATAAATTAATAGCTTTGATTTATATAGCAAGAAACTGACTTATGTCAATATAACTAGAAATTGGTCGTTGTATCGCAAAAACTGTTGGTACGATTATAAGCTGGAAAATCAAAATCACAATACAAAATTTACTTTGGTAACTGTTATACTAATTTTGAACACATTTATTTATGTAAGTATTTCATTCCTCGTATATTATTATTTCACGTAACAATCAAGGCGGCGACCCACGGTGGCAAACGACGTCTGTTCATAATATACATCACAATTTGAGTTTTCTAACCTAAGCGAATTTTGCTATACATATATAAAGCATTTGACGCTAGAAGTAAGCCATCTAGCTCTGATGGCGTTCTTGACAACAATGCAGTACTTATCCAAGTCGTAGAGAAGTTGTATACACTTTTGTACGGCATGTTTAAGTCTATTCGAGTCAAATCTCATCCGAGTGGCAAAGAAAGTTAGATCTACGTGTACCTATCAACGTGCGTCCGAGAAAAATAAAACCCACATGCATGTGTAAGTGTACTGGAAATAAAAGCAACAATTTAAAGTGTCTCAATAGTTTCTATATTTTAGCAGTGCTAATCACTGTTTGTAAGAAATAATTGGGAGCAAAATTCCCTACTTTTTTTTATTGCATAGAAAGTTTTATAACGTGATGAATTATTCGTAATGAATATTTTTATCTTATAATTTTTTTAAACATTATAAGACGTTCTTTTCTCACACGAGTATAATATCGATTCTTAGCGACACTTAATTGAAGTTTTGAGAGCCGAAAGCTGTTAACGAGGAGAACATCAACTCTGCGAGCATGAATCTTAATGAGATCCTAAAAGCTGCATTCTGGCACCAAAATAATGAAGCCTGTAACTAACAAGTCACTCCAGAGCTCAGGCCGTTGTTTAGTTTTATCTTTTGGTAATCAAGTATAAGAAAATAATTATAGCATATTTTAAATTAACAGTTATTTAGTATTTAACTTTTTACGTTCGAAAATAATCATTTACTATTTAAACTATGCCTAAGTACGGCCATAATATATCAAAGTATTTAGAACAATACATTTAAAGTTAATAATTGTTTGAGATTAAATATATTCAATAATGTTAAGTCAATGATTTTAATATTAAAATAAAGATTTTTATTTAAAGATCTTATGTAACTTGATTCGAAGAAAGTTCTCTTTATGAATATAAGTATAAGATACTATTTTTATGTCTGTATTAAGAAGTGGAATTTACATAAACCAAATTATGTGTTGTTGCTTTTCGTTGAAATTCGAACTACATACAGAAGTTTCTACTTGTTATACTTACAAGGGGAGAAATGTTTTAGGCAATTTATTTCACGTTTGTATTAATGTTTGGAATTTTATCATTATAAATACATAAAATGATATAATAAATTAATTAAATAGTAATAAATATTTTTTTCATTTGCTTCCTTTATACTATTAAGATTTTAAAAGATAGACTCCAAAACTCTGGAATTTAGTCTTACTTAAAGAATAATGATTATACCCTCGTGTGAACATTTGCAGACCAGCGAAGCGAGCGTGAAAAGGTCATACAAAGGTGAAATCTATATATATATACACAACGTGTGAGAAGTTCAATTTAACGCATACATCATTCTTCCCGCGTGCGATAAATCGAGCTTCTCAAACGGAGTATCATAAAAGTACATAATTTTAAAGTATTTGTCAACTCACTTGAGATCCAACTCGTCGCGATGCCTGGCGTCAAAGTTGTAGAGCACGACGTAGAGATTATTTGGGGGTAATACACGTTTGCCGGGTGGATTCAGGTGGTTCTGGTTGTTCATGTGGGGCGAGGGACAGGGCGATGTGCTCGCCGACGAATACGACTTCTCGTTGTCGTCCGGCAACTCGACGCTCGACATTCGTATGGTGCCACGCAGGTGCTGCTTGTGAATGCTGTGGATACTCTGGCCCGGACTGCATGGGGCTGCTAACATACGGAACGCGCGGATATTACGTTCGAGATGGTTATAATGAAAATGATTGGATACGAGGGCTGGCGGATTGTATTATTGAATTCGCGTAGTGATGCAGAGAACGAACGCGAAATGTATTATTGTGCAGCTGTATAAACATGGTACGATACGCCATTTCAAAGTTTCAACATCGTTTCTGTTTACTTGCAATTATTTCGCAAGATTAACGCGAAACTACGATTGTGCCGGACACAGAGTATCGATGTGCAGATACACCATTGACAGCAATTTCATTGTCTCTGTGTACAGAGAATTTTCTCAGCGAAATAGAAAAAATCACGTAGCGCGGAATCAACAATGCAAGAGTATTGCAAAAAATCGAAACGCGTGTAGTTATCCCGGAGTAGAGGAAACAAGAGATTCAACAACAGTATGCATATAACTAAGCGTTCGAAGCTCGGATCCTCCGTTGAAAAGTGACAAGGTCCCGATGCCAGAGCAGAGAGACTATCGCAATCACGCACATGCATTCGCAAACAATCGCGAAATCATCCCGGCGTATCCCGGCTACTGCTACACGTCACGGCATCACGACTCAAACGTTAAAACGGTCATCGGAGGAATTATGATTCCACTGAACGCGATCTGTAACAAGTGGGTCAGAGCGATTCCGCGGGAATTAATCGCTCTCGGTGATCGACGCGCGCGGCTTATACGAGCCGACTATTCAAACAACTGTCACTTTAGCATTTTTAACCCTGCACGGCTATATGTACGTGTTTTCATAAACGCGCTCGATTGCAATCGTAAGCGTTATTATGTTCCCGCTCCTTTCTCGCGGTAATAGTGGTGCGTCCGTCGCTTGCTGCACAGTTGAGCTTTCATGCAGCGGGAGGGAGTCAATGTTTGCGTGCGCGCACCAAGTAAAATTAGCTGCTTGTGTAATGGCTCGCCGAAATTTTGCCGGTTCGAATTTCTTGTTTACTTTCGTACCGTTTCGTTATTGTTTGCTGTCGGCTCATTCGACGAAAAGTTCGCGCGTAAATGACTTTCGCAAAAAGGTAATTTATCCCTGACAATAAGAAATGTTTATTCAAAATGTTTTTTTTTTAATCGGATAACAGATCGTAAATCCATTTAAATAGGTAGTTAATGTTTCTAAAAACAATGATACTACTTATTGCAGGTGGTAGTAGTATTAGGTGGGTCAATGGACGTTTTTGAAGCTGTTTAAATCGAAAATAAATAAAACAACATTATTTTCATTACTATTATGTAAGTAGTTCTAAAATACCGGGCGATTTCTGACCCAACTATTCTCAGATCCGCTCATCTAAAAATACGATATTGCTTCGCGCAATACTTTACTGCCCGCTATCGGTATCGATCTTTCATCGTTATTCCCCGTACATTTTCTTATACACTGTTTCAGGGAATCAATCGAAATCTTTTAAACAAACAAAAGCTCTGTAAACAATAACACGGTGTTCGTAAATCTTCCCCGAACAACGAATGTCACGTACATCGTAATACCTCGGCACTGTTATCGTGGTTTAACATAAAAAAAAACGTAAGAAAAAAAAAATAAAAACTCGCATCAGGATATCTGCTTTACAAGAACAATCCAGCCGATAAATCAGCATCAATGCGTAGGCTATCCGATGACATGAATAAATAAAAGTGGACGCATCTCGCGACACGGCACGGCAGATCGTCGATAAGCCGGGGTCCGAAAGCGAACGCGATTACGAATTCATACTCACATAATCGGTTGATGCTGCCGCTGTCGGAGCGCCGTGGTGGCGTAGATTCCCGTTGGCCCGAGTTGTGGTAATCCCTTGGCCGGTGGCGAACATTCGCCGAACCCTCGGGTGAGTCCAGGCTCAGGCTCTTCATTCGCAGGTTCAGTCGTTCCCTACGTCTCTGCGGACTGTGGGGCGCTTTAAGGTTCGGGAGGGGAATAAAAACATCGGACTTGTTAAGCATTTTTCTGCTACTGATTTCTTGGGGGTTAATGGATAGATACTATAAATAGCGAGATGCGCTTGCGACGATTGCGCAATCGATGACCAGCGGCAAGCTTTTGTCTACTATACGCATAGCTCTGATGGGGTGCATTAAATGGTCATGCATTCGTTTGCTTCATTACAGTCTTTTATGATATACTTTTATATTGTAATGTTTTTATTTGCAGCTAAATTTACTGATATTTAGGGTTTTGTGTCTGAAATTTTACTCTTAATCAATTTTATTAATCATATATACGTCAAGAGTAAATAAGTTCTTTAAAGTATTAGGTGTACAACTTTGCTTCCGCCGTTTTTCGATAGATGGCTGCAGCGGTAAGTGCCGGTTGAAATAGGCAGGTCAAAAATTTCATACAGTAAGCTTGGACATCTGTCAACATAACGATAGCAGCACATAAGTGAATTTGTGTTTGCATCAAAAGTGTATTCTCGATCGAAGATGTCAGTTTTCGAGCCAAATTCTCGTCATTTGCGGGAAGTGTTGATTTTCTGCTTTCATTTGAAGAAAACTGCGGCTGAGGCTCATCGAATGCTCTCAAGTGCTTACGGTGACGCTGCTCTTAGTGAAAGAACGTGTCGTGAG
>UELV01079486.1:0-42216 GCA_900490015.1 Megastigmus stigmatizans | reverse complement strand
GAGATATTAGTTTCGCGGAGTGTGAGAGCTATGCCACCGCCGCCGCCGCCGCCGTTCGTTTCGCAGGTTTTATGAAGCCGTTCCCAACAGCGCGCGGGCTTATACTTCCGCTTCCATGCTGTGTTCTTTTTTTTTCTTTCTTTTTTTTTTCGTTCCCTTCCGAAATTGAAATAAGTTTACGCGTCGAAGGACAACGGCGAAACGCGCGTTTGGCTGTTTCGGCCTGCGTGCGCGCGCGCACGAGGTACGTCTAATTTAATCGATCGTATATCCCGCCGATTGCGAAGGATATAAGGCTTTGACGTCGTACTGGTTTTGATCGATCGGGGGAAAATGCTGATGCGCATTAGCAGATCTAGACGATTTAATTAATATTATTATTGAATTTCATTGAATTAAAAATTTCAAACCCGTTGATTATATACTCCGCGTTACATCAATCATTTTTAGTTACAATTCCGTTCGCTCAGCAATTATGCAGTAAATTCATTTTGGCGCCCAACGAATCTCATGTCAGGCGTCAATTTTAATTTGCGATGCGCAATGACACTGATGAATGATTTTAATAAAATTATATTTTCCGTGACTAATTCTGTTGTGCACCGCTGTGTATGTGAGTGTGAAATTGTATCAATTATACTTTCTCGGCTAAAAATTGAAATGACATTACTTAGAAGAGAAAATATAATAAAATACATTTTAGAGTTCATTGCAGAACCGAGTCATCGATACCTCAGAAAAGGTTTTTTTACAGAGTTAAATTCTAAAATAACCTCGTGCAAAATTCGATTTTATGCATCGCGTCAAGCATAGGAAACGATCGACCAGTATTCCTTTGTTATTATAAGTAATGCATGAAAAATCGCGGGATAATAATTTAATTTATTTTAAGTGATAACGTCAGTCTCGAAAACGATGGTACATCGTTGCTAGTGAGCTGTTTGCGCGTGCAGCCGATCAATATTATAGCCGCACAGCTAAGTTAGAGAGGATTGAAATTACGAGGCGAGCTTTCATTTTAATACCGAGCACATTACATTTTTGCCCGCGTCTAATGGAATAACAGGGGATGCACGCGCTATTCCATTTTAATATTATATATTGGATTAACGTTAATGCACATTTTTATGCCCGTCGCCTATATATTGAAATGATAAGCGTCGCACGCCTCCTCCGATTTTAGAAACTGTCTTTAAATAAATCATGTTTTTGTTATCGCTATTGTCCATCGCAATACGTGCGGTTCAATAACGGTCGCCTTTTTTAATTGCAAACTTGTACGAGGTTATTATTTTTATTAATATATTCACGTAACGACAGTAGAGTTTTATTTTGAAACGTCGCGATAATATAAATAGTAGAAAAATTAAATTCAATAAAGCAGAGTTTGAAATTTGATAAATTTTGAGTATGTATTCGTTTGTCGAATAAAAATCAACTGCTGCACCTGCTTCAAAATTTAATTTAAACATGATTCTTTATGATCATTATTGTTGTTATTGTTATTGAGTTGGTGCACTAGACATTAATTATCTACCACATCATATTAGAATATTCTCTACACCATCTGCCACGGCAAATTAACGATTTGACTGAAGGTGATTAAGTTTACGGAAGGGAGAGGATGCAGAAATGCAGACGTAATATTCTCGTGATCCTGTTTTTGTTCTTAAAACTTGTTCTTACTTTGTTACCTTATAAAATATGTTTAAATCATCTATAAAACCGGTTCTATACTATTTTTCCATTTTGATTACATATTGTTTACCATTTACAATAGCTTAGTACATCTCTAAAGTAAACAAAGCTATTGTCAATGCAGCAAAAGTTTATTTTAGAAGTGCAACTCTCCCATTTTTATATCCTTTTCGAAAAATATACTCTCTCTGGTGTGTTTGGTTCCTGTGTCCCAGAATCGCTTTACAATATTTTACAATGTTCCGCCGGTAGTTTTGTTTACATTTCATATACGACTTTATTCGAAAATAGTCGCATGCGATATATATATATATATGTAAGCAGTGACGATCAAAGCTTTAGTAACAACGCGATAAAAGGGGGTATAGAGCGAGTCAAATAAGATTATAATGTGATTGCGCCTTGCGCCAAGTTTTAGAATCATTTACTCAGGAAAGCAGGAAAAGTTCGTTAATGTTAAATAAACAAGTTTAACTGGAACAGCCGGAGTTATTACTTTGAAAGGAAGTTTTAAAAATATAAAAGTTTGCCTTGGCGATGGTTCTGTATATACATGAAAACCGAACTTTTTGTAATGAGTTTATAAATTAAATCAGAGCGTGCATTAGTACTTGCTTCACGTCCAATTATTGATGTTTCAGTTTTCCTTTTTATACGCTTTTGTGCTACATGTATACTGCTTGGCCTACTTTTCGACGAACTGCTCCCCTCCCCCTCTCTCTCTCTCTCTATCTCGGCTTATAACAACGTACCAAGTTGATTGATTCAATCAAAGCAAATCAGAGAGCACGTTATATTTATCATTGGAAATGTTTTTATGGCAGAAAAATTCAACACGCATATATCGATAACTTACCAGCATGTGTATCTTTAATTTTCTATGCTATTTTTTTTATTTTGTACGCAGGGAGAACGAATTGAATTACTTAGTTCACAATTTTTTTTTTATTTTCTCCCCGATGTGCTTTTTTTATTTAATGGATTTTCATCATGTAAAAATGAAATGCCGCGCCTATTCAGTTCAATTTAATTCAACATTACGTGCATTCGTTCCATCTCCTCTGTCTCTCCTCTTTTGTAACTGGTTTATTATTCTAAAATGTCATTATCGGAACACTTTTCGTTATTAATAACATTTCATGACATGCTTTCAATGCGTCCGAATATACTTTTACACGATTATTTTTAGATTTCAATTGGGATTGAATTAAATATAAAAGTGCCTTTCATCTTAACTTCAATACTCGATCGTTTTACTTAATTTTAATTACTGCGCTAAACTCTATAAAAAGCAACTTTTTTAAAAATGGGGTCGAAACATTTTATAAGGATCCAATTGCAAAGTATATAATATATATAAGGATATACAAATACTTTTAATCCATTAAATAATTTTAATTGTATAGTCCTGCAATTTAAACGTATAAACTGAAAGAAAAAAGATGTTCCAAAAAGCAGTATTTATATTTGAAAATAAAATCTATTTTAATATTCTTATATATAGATTAGATATTTAATTTCAATCGATTACTTAAAATACTCTTGTACAATCGACAAAGAATTCGTGTCATCATTATTACAATTTTTATTAAATTACAAAGTCAGATAAATATTATGCAAATAATACGAGTTGAACTTTGATTGACGCAAACATGCATTAGCGTTGTCGTCTTGTCTCTGGCTACATGACTCTAAGTGTATGCATATATATAGCTCTCGAGTCTCTCGCAGTTAAACCAACATCCGAGCATTAAAGTTAACCGCAAATTTTTCTCTCGTACAAATTTCCCCATGTTTTCTGAAACATATTTTTTTCTTCATTATAACATTTCTCATATTCTTGCATCGCATCATGTCTCGTAGCTTATTTTCAGCTTTAATGCATTTTAAATCTTCAAAAAAATTTATGACTTTTTTTTTTAATTCTAGTTAGTCATAAGATATAGTCAGTAATTTCTGTACATATAAGACAATACAGTTTATATCTATAGAAAAAGAGAAAGCAGCGTTAAAAAATAACATTATCGTAATTGTCAAGTTTCAAAAACCATTTTCGAAAAAATTTTCGTATGAAAATTACGATTTACAAAAACAGTAGGCCTTTCCATAACCTGTATCTTTCTTTTTATTACGAGTATTGTTCATAATTTTCTATCTCCGATTTCTACATGAAGAATAGCTATAGACTAAAATTAACTTTCATCTTTAAATAACATTTAACCTATCAATTTGAAATGCGTAATAATTTATTCAAAATCGGAAACTAACATAGAAAATAAGAGCCTTCAGTGCAACTCAATCATTCAAACTGTAGCTTGAGTAAACCGAGACAAATACCAAAATTGATTATCCTTAACACTCTCTCTCTCTCTCTCTCTCTCTCTCTCATTCTGTATCTCTGTCAGAAACTCATCACACAACTCGGTGTCGTCACCACACCAAGATGCAGTCAGTCCTCAAGCAAGCAAATGCCACCTCTTCCACAGAGGCGCGGAAATGCCACCTCCGTCCATCTCTGCGTCTCTCATTGGCATCGCTCCCGATAAACACACGCAGCTGCATACAATACACGCGATACTTTCGGTCTCGAGACACCTGCAAGCGTGAGTGCGAGCGAGAGGAATTGAATTGATTCGATGCTCGTCTCAGGATAGAGCGGATAAAGTGGGATAATAAGGAAGGCAGGAAGGAGAGCTGACGCTTGTGGTACAAAGGTAAAGGGACTAACGGGAGACTCTGCAGTCCGCACCGACACACGCTGTGCCCACCACGTGTATACCTCTATATATATGCGTGGTCTCTATGCGTCCCTTATACGCGCATACATGTATATGCAGCGCGAGCGGAGCGCGACGGCCGAGCGCTGCTGCAGGCTCTCTACATATGTAGTGGAATAATAGTGGAGCGCAGGTGTAACACCCTCGTAAATCAAAGGCACACTAAATTCCGGTCGTTCGGAAGCGCGTGCGCCGAGAGAGCGAGCCTTTGCAGGGAAATGACGAGACCTCCGGGCCGCTCCACGATAATAGAGAGAAAGAGAGACTGAGAGAGAGAGAGAGAGAGAGGGAAGGTGCACGCAGCACGCACACAAATCTCGCTCTTCCATTCTCTCGGCTCTTCCAGTATTGGTCAAGCAACAATAAAATCGCAAAACGGTAATTCGCCGATGACCTATGACCGTGCCGCGAGCCGCCTATAATGCGAGCGAATTGTACGAAGCTCTTGGTCAGAGGGGCTTTTGAGCTTGGGGAGAGAGAAAAAAAAGGCGCGAGTCGAGCCTCTTGGCCCCGATGATGCCGCCGCAGCCGAGGCCGCAGCCGAGGCCGCAGCTGACGCGAGGATAACGAATATGCGGCCTCCGCGAAGAATAGCACGCCAGGTCTGCGTTTGCTGTGTATTATTCTTTTGGGGAAATTAATTGGAACTCGGGTGCCTATATTGAATGCGAGCTGTTTTGTTTGATTGATAATATAACTGCTTATTCGCGCGGTCGTTTATTGTTTGGCTTTTGTCGATCAAGAACTTTTAACTGGAGGCTTGGATATATGATGAATATATAAACTTTGAAATATATATATATATATATATAGAGAGAGAGAGATCACTATCCAAAATCGTTTTTATTGGTTTTGTCTGTACCGTTTGCAAGTATAATCGCATTATTTCTAATGATTTACACGGCAATAATTTCACCTTTTTTTCGCGCGAGGTAGAAAGAGTGTTTAAATACTGTAATTGGTATCATTTGTTAAAAGTTCCCTTTTCTCATAAAAGATTGCATTCCTTTATTAAAAAGAATGATGATAGAAACTTTCATTCTTTGTTAGCCGTTCTTGTAGAAAATGAAAACCACGAGCGAATTCCGCGAAATGAAAATTTATTGAAGTATAACTTTATAACGGCGAGATTCGAGCTAAGTTCTCTCGACCGTATCTATAAAATAAAATTTTTCAAAATTATTATACCGTTTCCGTCCGCAATTTCTATAGAAAAATTGCTCTAAAATCGATTCGATGTTCATGTTTAGCATAATTCACAATAGCATCGAACATTCTTATAAAAACATCAAATTTAAATTGACTTCAGCAATAACTTTTAACTAAAGCTCGTTTAATTCTCGAAGGAAAAGTATTTTTAAACTATACGCTTCGTAGACATTTCAACTAGTTTTCAGAACTTGTCAAGTATATTTATTGGATCACCATTTCGTTCACGTTCATAAAGTGGCACATTTTATTGTAGTTTAGAATATACCTTTTTACAAAATTATTGATCCATACGAAATGCTGTTTCTCTCTAGAATAAATTTTATCTTTCTTATCTTAGTGTGACTGAACCAGTTAAATTCGGCGCAATGATATTAAAATTTAACAGAACGGAATACGCATTCGACATGAAAAAAGCTGTAAAAACATTAACCTACATAAACTAGAATGTAATTCGAAACGCAGCCATTAATGTTAGTCTGAATCTAGCAAATAAAGAGCAAATGTACTTTTTTATACGTATCACGTCTTGTGAATTTATATGGTCATAAATATGGGCGCGTGTTACTCATTCTACTACACAGAAAATCTCTATAAGGACGCATTGTTCTTCATAGACCTGCAACAAAACGATAAATACTCTTCAAGAAGTTTTAGAGCTAATGAAAATTAATGTAATTTTTTCTTCATTCCATATTATTTGAGTTTAAATTGATATAAATAACAAAGCTTTGTATTACCTCGACCATATAGATATAAATTACGTTTACGTTTATTTTAAAATTGGTAAGATTGCTATTTTAAATATTTACATGGAGACATAAAAATGTAGGGAAAAAAATTTAATTTATATTCATTGTTCAGTGCATATTCCGAGGCAAAGTTTTCCCGCTATTCAAAAGTTTTTCACGTGATTTTATCATGCAGGTATATTTCAATCGCAGGCGTCTATTTAAATGTACAATCTATTTAAACATTTAAACGTAAGACAGAAACATTTTGATCGACTATATAATGAATGTAAAATATAAATTGATATACTTTAACAAAATAAACTATTTTGAATGACAAATATTTGTGCTCTGAATTATTATTGCCCTATTTTCAATATGGGATCCGATAAAAATTGACTAGTATTGCCTTGGATGGATCAATTTTATAAAAGTTAATAGATAGAAAGAAAATTTAATACAATTCATACTAAATTCTTGTCAGCGTTAGAGGTATTCAGGAACATATATGTATATTTTTTATTTCACCCCTGCATAAAGGTTTCCGCTCCAAAAATATTTTAACGCAGCTTTTTCAAATAAATCGATATTATGCATGTATCCAAAGATCAACAAAAATGCCTATACAGAAAATGCATATTCCAGAAACGTTTAAAATAACTCTTGTGAAAATTTCTGTTTCGCAGGAAACTTGAGACTGTTTCACAGGCTGGAGATTTTTTTTCATGTTGATCGTATATGTTAAAGGTAGGGAGAAAAAGAAACTATACTTTAGAATGAATAAGAGACTTTCCACATTATGCGATAGTGAAGTGATTGTTCCATGTGATTCGCTGTACTCCTGGAATGCATCTGCATTAAATTTCACCATATATCTTTGTTTCATAATATTAATAGATGAAGTACTCGAGACGCAGAGAGAAATAGGTATAAATCTTTGTTTATTTGTATAGTTAACCGTGAGTATTAATTGCAAAAGAATTTATTATTTACTGTTTTTATAAATAATATTTTATTTTGAAGATAATAAAAAAAAAGATTACATAGCAGACGTAACCGGCGAACTCTGTATATTTTTCAGGGTGTGCACTGAATCGCATGGAACAATCAATCCATAATCACACAACACAACATCAATGTGGAAAACCCGAAAAATTGCTATGTTACCATATATTAAAAATTGTGCTTAATCAAAATTTATATTGTTACTATAGAAAAATATATATAACTACGCTCTTATAAATCTAAATAATTAATAATTCATTGTTAAGAGTTACTTTTCACTGTTTTAACAAGTAAAAAAAAGTAAGCCAGTAGACTTTGAGTCAAATATTACTTTCGTAAAAAGTTATTATACAACCCTTTTTTTAATTGATACTAGATATCAAAATCTATCGAGAAAGTAATCGCTCTTACACAGTCAGTACTATAAATTAGATAATATAAAAGAAATTACTCTTATTTTACTAATAAAGTAACATTAATGAAATTATATTATAACTTATATTATAGATAGACCTAATACCTATAGAGTTTCACTCTACCATATCTCATTAATTTCACAGTATTTCTCTATAAAAGGAAATTAACATGGTGCCTTTCTTAGAATTTTTAGAATATTTTACGATTTTTAAATAGAGGGAACTCAAAAAATTAGTATTCCTTGATTCGTCGCCAGAAAAAAAAATTGTAGCTACTAACTTTATTTATTTGTAAGATAATTGTAAATTTAGTATCGTAAGTTTAGCTATTAGAAATTTCAAATGACGCTAAAAGTAGGTATGCATTAATAAAATGTTATTGCAACGATATCTATTACCTGAATTAGCCTGTACCGTTGATTGTTAAATTGTTATTTTTCTCAATACTCAGTTATATATTATTTCTCTATAAAAAATTATCATGATATCTCACCTATAAAGTAGAAATTATTGTCATACATATATTAAGAAAAGGCCTCTATCCAAAATTGGCTTCAGGTATATTTCTAGATGTGCAAATGCAAGGGTTTCTAGGTATACCTAAAGACACAAGCGTTTTCCCATTACCTTACCCATTCGTTGAGAATATAAGACTAGAGTTTCGTACTTATAAATTGGTCGACAAACATTCACTGGAGTACATAGTTTTTTAAGCTTCCCTACGAGTAACAACTGCGTATTTTGCAGGACTGTTACCATTAAAATAACCATCGAAATGGAATTTCCTGCTATCCGATGGACGCTGGATCCAATAGATATGGTTGAACCGTTTGAGTGCAATGAAACTTTATTGTTCCTAGCCGCAAAACTAGGAAAATTAGATTACATTCGGTACCTGCTGCAACACGGACTTCAACCTAACGTGACAAATGCATTTGGCGAAACTCCACTACATCTTCTGGCAAACTCAACGGCTTTACCCTGGGACAAATCACTCGCCTCGGGTATACTGCTTGAGTATGGTAGTAACGTCAATGCGAAGTGTATTATGGACAATACAGCTTTGTATTATGTTATCCTATCAGAGAGACTTATATGAGAGACAGCATTTTCCTACACGTTGCAAAGTTGCATCATAATGGTGACTATGTTAGTCAAGATAAATTGATAATAGAAAAAGTTCATTGTAACAGATATTACAACAACTGTCTGGAGGAACTTAAGGGCATAGAAAATGAAGTGGTGTGTGGCCAAGCGAGACTGCGTGATTTTTGGTATGATGCCCAACAATTGCTTGTGCATGAAAATAAGGAGGATGTAAAAGTCTTTCGAAAGCAAGTAATTTGCGTTTACCAATACAGCTATCCTATTTTCTTCAATGATTTGGAAAATAATTTAATCAATGCTCTGGAAAAACGTAAGTTAATAGATCGTGCAGCTTTGGAAATGAATTGGTTAATACCACAAATCAATTCAAACCCAAGTGTAAAGGAGAACATTCTGAGATTTTTAAGAACAGAAGATTTGAAAAAATTAGTAAGCACAGATTCATCGACAGAAGAGGAAGATTGGAGCTTTTAACTTTATTTGTTTGTATTGATTCATTGAAGATATGTAGGAAAGATATGTAAAATTTATTATTGTAACTTTAACTGTTAGAAATTGTCTATGCTCTATGGTTTCATTTATATGAAAGCAAAGACAGAAACCTAAAATTTATATTGTAGGTATATGAATGGATCAATGAATCTCAATCTGCATGAATAAAGCAGTACATGGCAATTATAATCAAGTTCCATTCAGCGAATATGTTTAATCAATTATTTAATTGTCCTTTCTTGTCTCCTGTCTACTGGATGACATTGATTAACACTTGATTCATAACTGAAAAAATCAGAAATCTTGCTTCGATAACGAATGTTAACATGGATAAGCTAGGTAAATATTTAAATACTATGTAGAGCAAACGTACGTTATTTTAAAATAATCACCCAACGATAAATTATTCAAAATAATCACACATGCGTTAATGTGTACATCATTAAATTCAACCTACTTTACGGCACCGACATAATCCATTAGTTATTCCTATTCAAAAACACACTGATTTGTACAAAGTGTAAATTTACTTATCCACAGTAATTATACCTCACTATTGTTTTAAGTTCTGAATAGGTGATGCTTAAGTATATAACGAATTCGATTCGAATGAAATTTCCAAATCATGCAAACACCACCATTCCACAGACATTATTAAAATATTTGCTTTAAACTTCTACTCGACATTGTAGATCTTACATTACTACATTATTAACTGCCTCCATCCAACAAATTCATATTTTTCACTGCTTTATTAATTTGTTCGACCTTTTACGGCAACTTAATTCCAAGTTATTTCGACTATACGAAATTCTCCAACACTTCCCAAAGCTCGAGGTTACGAATTAAATTTCAGTAGACTCTCGACATAAGTCTGCTCGGTAAATATATAAGTCCCCATAAGTAAGTACCTTTTCCATTACACGTTTTCTGCTCGCGCGTCTCCTCAAGGCTCAACCGCACCTCGTGCGCAGCTTCCATCACCCACCAAAACAAAAGTACACGAAAGTATTTCAAATTTGGAAACTACCGATTGTCTTTTCGAGACCGACACGTCCCAGTTATGGTCGTAAAGCCAAGGCCGATAAGGCAGATATAACAAAAAACGAAAGCCCGATAAAGAAAAGAAGGGTATAGACTGGTACTGGTTAAGAGATAAAGAGAGAATGAGAGAGAGAGAGAGAGAGAGAGAGAGAGAGACGTACAAGCCGATAGAATACACGAAACGGATCCTTGGAAAATATAGGGATTAATAATCGTAAAAGTCTGTGTCAGCCAAGAGTCATAAAGCTCCAGGTAATATTCCTCCACGAGTAGAGTCGCCTCAGCTCTCCCTACCTCCTTCTTCTTCCGCCCCTCCTCGTGCACGACAAGGTTAAGAGAGGAGGAGGGGGGAGTGGTGTCATCCCCTCACATGTACCCCTCTCTCATCTTTCGCGCAAGAGACAGAGAGAGAGAGAGGACAGCTCGTATCCCATTCCCGATGAACATAACGCTTACCCCCTTTTTCGCGATTTCATTCCATTCCGCCCCGTCGCATTTGCCTCTCTCTCTCTCTCTCTCTCTCTCTCTCTCTCCACCCTCCCTCTCTCTCTCTCTCTCTCTGTTCCGTATACCGGCTTAAACCTTATCTCTATCGCTCATCTCATACTTTAAATGTCAGCCTTCCGTGGAGCCATGAAATATGACTCGTACTTGCCATGATAATAGACGAATTTGAATTTTTAGGAGGGGAATACTCGCGAGAGAGGAGATAAAGTATGCGCACCGCGCTTGCCAAGCCAATCGAGAATAAAACTTATATGAATATAATGTTTATCGAGGTCCTTTTATTTATAAGCCGCCGATGTTTAAGGGCCGTTTTGCAATTGTTGCTGACGGATTATACATCCAGTGATTTTAAAAAAGTACACAGCTCTCGAAGCAGGATCCTTGTATTATATCATCCTCGCAATGCTATAAAGTGCATTTTATTTTTATTATTTTTTTTTCTCTGTCCGCGCCAATGTATACACGCGCCCCGCTGAAAGGTATATAAGATCAAATAATATTATCCTTTGAACAGAGCGATATAAAAATAACTTAATAATTCGCGAACGAGACTCCAATAAAATTTTTATTTCCCTTTTTTTTTCAATATTGTGCACCAGCGCCGGGGCTCACGTGCCCATCTCCCCCCAGCTGTTTCAAACTTGCTCGCACCCCCCGAGTATATAATATATACATGTATTTTTTTTTCGAATACATTTCATTTTATGCAAGCTGCAGTGACGCTTACGCGATCACTCAATATTATTAACTATTAAACAGAGCGAATATGCACCGAATTTTATATTCGTAAACGCGGATATTTTTCATTAAAAACAAAAAAAAAAGGAAAAAAAAGACATTCGAAGGAAAAGAGAATATTTTTATAATAATTCTGCACGTGACGAATGGAACAACCAATAAAACGTGAAAACTGTGTATTTGTGTATTATACGTCGAGTTTAATCTCCCGAAGGTACCGACATATATTTCAAATCATGTTGAGAATATTGAATGCGCGCGGGCAACCCATCAATTTTTGTCCGCTATTCGGCTTCTAACCAGTCATTTTTTTTAGGCGTTGCGTTACATAAATTGAAAAAGTGTCAAATATTGAAAATTTCATTTAGGCTTATGGGAATGATTAACAATGGGTGTCGCGAAGAATCGATATAACTTTTTAAATATATTATACCTCGATAATTAAAAAAGAAAAAATACCAACAGCTGTGTAAAGAGTGAAATTGAAAAGCGTTCCGTGCTTTTTGCATTACACGGGAAAAATCGATTTTTCCGCGGAAAACAACACGACGATAATTGCATAAGCGCCGCAACTCATCGGACCACCTTAAATCGCCGGCGCTAACTAATCAAAATATTCAATCTCCAATCAATACGCAATACGCAATCTCTTAGAACAAAGTCTCAACCGCCCCTTGACCTCCAAATCGAACCCCACTATAAACCCAAATTCATCAAGAGCGCCAAACGATCGTCTGTCGAGCAAATTTCGAAAGTCAGCGTGCCACGGCAAAAAAAAGCATGGGGCACGGTAAAGAAACGGCGTCGCGGCATATACACACAAGGTAGACAGACTCTCCAGCAACAGCAGCCGCAGCAGCACCATCCAACGAGGCAGAGAGAGTGAGAGAGAGAAGGGGGTGCAAAGAAGACTTGCGGGGGGGTATACGAACGAAGTACACACAAGCCACCCCGGGGAATCAATAACCGACAAGAGAGTGTGCACTGGCTTGCCGGTGGTGGGGTTTCGGAATTCCTGCCCCAGAAGAAGCCAGCCAGAGAGTGAGAGAGGGAGAGAAAGAGAGATAGCGAGAGGAGAGAAAGATGGAAGGTCGATGGCCCCGCCCCCGGCACGCGACCAGCACGCGACCACCACCACCGCCGCCGCCGCCACCGCCGCCACCACCTCCCTCTCACGGCGTGCCGTCGCTCTCCCCCCCCCCCCACACTCACACGTACCGCGCGATCCACCCGCTTTAGGGAGGATATACATCTCGACGTGTTTGCCTCCTCCTGTCTTTATTGGGCACTTTTACTTTGTAGCCATGGGTTATTGTCGTGCGCTTGGCCCAAGGACCGGGAGCTGGGAGACTATATGCCGTTTTGCGCGCGGGAGCGGCTGTGACGGTGTCGCGGGGGGTCGACGTCTATACGGATTGGTGTACTTTTCGACTGAGTCTCGAGTAGAAACAGACGAGCCTAACCAGACACGCCCCGGAGATTATTATTTGTTTTGTATCACTCGCATAATATTTTGACGTCTATCTATTTCATCGTTTGTACCAAACACACACGCACACACACACACTTCGGTCACTCTTTATGCTGCGCAATCAGGCAATGTTGATGTTTATACGCGTGTATGATTCTCGCTCCGTGCCTCGTCGACGAAGTACTTATCATTTTAGCTCACGGCGCGTTTCCCTCTCTCTCTCACTCTCTCTCACTCTGCTTGTCCTGCTCACACACACACGTGGTGTGTATGTGTGTGTGTGTGTATGTGTCTGTTTGCGTGCTCTCTCACGCGAGGAGGATGAGTTTTCAATCTCCGATAGGGAAGTTTCATTACACAAGTTTACTCGCTGGTGGTATTCATTGTTGCTCTCGCTCGCTCTATCGCCTATTATTATTTTTTTTTCTCGACCTCGTTGTCGACTGCCCTCTTTTTAGCCCACGCGATCGGCCAGGAATTTCAGATTTTAATGCATTATACAGAGGAGAGAAAACACAGCAGAGGCGGACGAGAAAGTCAAATAAATCATTTCGAAAGATATTCGTCGTGTGTGTGTGTGTGCGTGTGTATAATGCGTTTGTTCGAGGCGTTACGATTGATGTATTTCCACTGGATCAACATACGGAAGTTGCTTTGATTGAATATTTAATGCCAGCTGACGCGCGCAAACTTTGATCGAAATATAACTCTTGGCTGCACTGCACGCGGCTAGTAAGCGCAGCAATTCAAACCTCCTGCATGCGCCTATACCTATATACATACTCGCCGATACAATATTTGCCTTAATGGACTTTAAATTATAATGAATCATTGTCGTTTATCGGCGGGTCCGAGGAGAGTGAATGAGTTAAGAGTAGAAGGAGTAATCGATCGACGTAGAGAAAAAGAGAGAGAAAAGAAAAAACAAATGTGCAGCAGTATATATATAGGTTGTATCGCAAATCGCGCTATGTGGGTTAAGTATCTCTGCACGACGCGATTCAATTTTAGTTCCATTTGTTTTTACGATCAACTTATCATGCCCGATTTCATTCGGATGTATACCCCCCCTTCCCCCCCAATTCATGAGACGTTATACTGAATCTGTAAAGGATGTCGATTGCTTCTCTCTCTCTCTCTCTCTCGCGCGAAGCCTCTACTACTACTTGCACTCTCGTAAAATAATGATAAAGATTGTTTACGTTTTCTGGTCTATATAATACCCTGCACTTGATGTATACGAATAATGAGCAACGTGAAATATGATTTTACATAATGTACAATCGGCGAGAGACTATATTGACGCACGAATGACTATTACGTCGATTCGAATTGAGAAAGACAATCCGTTACTAATTCCAATGTTTCGCGGAGCGATGGAAAATTGCTTTTGCAACCGTTACGTCATTTCTAAAATGGAATTCGATTTGCGAGAATCGCTTCGCGATGCATGAGAGCCGGTATATGCATGCGTCAAAAACGTAAAATATATTTCTTCTCGCTCGCTGATTCTCCTATGGGTAAATACATTTTAATGCAGAAGCAATTATTCTTCACCGTTGTAATGCAGTTCTCTTTTTTTTTTTTATGAAATGAAAAAGATTTGATATGTTAGCTATAGTCTCGCATGAGAACAAGGGAGGATTGAAATATACGTACTATTGCAAAGTCCGACGTTCGATAAAGTTAATTTTAAAAAGTTGGTGCAATAAAATCGGTAAAAGTTTAAAATAATGAGAACTTTTAATGTGTGGGGTTTTTATCGTTACTCGCAATGTTTTATATTTTCGAACAAGCAAGAGCTTTATCTATCTCAGAATCGTAAAAAAAAAACAGTTTTTTATAAATTCCTAATATAGGGGAATAATTCACCTGCATTATACACTTGAATTTCCTATATTAAAGTATTGAATCGAGAGGAAACTATTACTTGTATGCCCGGGGCCTCGGGCATTTTCCTTCGCAACATCCTAATAACAATTAGTGCTGCTCTGATTTAGCCTTTGCAGTCAACTTGATGCATTATCATAACTTGTTTGTACATCGCGTGCAATTTCTATTCAAGATACATAATACCATTAGCCCTAATTGACCATAATAAAACGCATGCAAATATTCCCTCAGCTTTTAAATCTGAAGAATAAGAATACATTGCGTAGATTCGCTCGTAAAATTCTCATTAATCGATGCAAAACAGCTTCTACCACCAAACCCTGTAGCAAAATACAGAAAATTGGCTCAACAATATCGCGCGCACAATACATCAACGGAGCCCTCGATATAAAAGCTTATCGCAGGCACAAAGACGCCGCGGTATCCTCCAATCGATCAATCGCATCCCCAACAAATTCCTCCGCACTTTGCGCGCGCGCGCAAAAAAAAAAGCGCAATACGCAAACGACGATAGACGTATAAACACACCGGGCAGAACGGAAGGAACGCACGCGCGGGGCACTTGATTGATTAAATTCAGCGCTGAATTGACAATTAATTGCTTCCCGATGAAATGATTTGGAGCCGCGGCGGCGCGGGCCACACAAACGCGATTTACTAAAATCCCCACCCACTATATAGTCGGCGATTCGCACGCGCATTTCATCTCCGAGGCCGAGCTGAGCGCGCGCTGTCCGTTGCTCCGGGAAACCGAGCGAATTTCGCCCACTGCTCGCAGCAACGGCACCGCTCTCTACACACGGATCAAAGCGCTTTGCTTTATGCTGCTGATGTTGGAGAGAGAAAGAGAGAGAAAGAGAGAGAGAGAGACGTAAGGGACGCGAGCTAGCCAAACCCTCTCCGTCGCGATCTGTTGTTGCGTATAACGTGTCCTTTTTGTATAAAGCCCACTTTGGAAGTAGGGATTCCGTGTAGGATCCGAGAAAACTAATATACATATATCTTGTTATTTACGAATTGAATATCTTGCTCGGCTTGGGTTGTTAGGTGCTATTTCGCGAGCTGACGGCTAATGCAGGGAACGCCTAAGCAGTTTTGCTTGAGTTCACAGTTGAGGTTACGAGGACGGGACTGAATACGTTTCGCGAAGATTTTCCTGCTTTGTGTATCGCGTTACATCACTGCGACTTCCTTTGCCTTTCCTATAGCTTCGTAATGTGAATTTTGTTCTCAGCCGCGCGTAGACTTTATTTTTGTTTAACATCAATCGTATCGACTGTAAGTACTTAGCGATCAGAAAACTCATCTACTTTGATATATACCGTTCTTTTGGCCTCGCAAACTTTAATTACATTTTTATCAATTCAGTCTCGCATTATGTAAGAGGTCATATATACTGAAACTATTCCAATTTCTGAAATTCGATATTTATACTTTCGCAGTTTTTTCATCTTTAATAACATGTCGGTCGAGATTATTCTTTTCATATCTCCTCCATTAATTATACAATTTCGAGTTGAAGTGCTTCATGAAATTTTAATATCTTTCAAATGTCGTTTTCTGAAATATTCATTGATCTGCTTTAAATTATTATTGCAGAATATAAAATAAGCTTTAATTCTTTTGCGCTCGTGATTATATATATATGTCTATTATACAGTAAGGCTATATATTTTGGATGAGATATTTGGTCATGATCCACTAGAGTTATGTATATTGCTGCAATATTTAAAAAACATTACTGAATATTGCTATCCAGCCAATACTTAACTTTTTTTTACAATATTTACGCGATTGCGTTCCTATATATATATGACCGTAGATAAATTTTTGTCGACCCCTATTTTAATTTTAATTTTTTATTTTGCAACAAGTAATGATGATTTGAGGTAAAAATTCCACAAAGAATATTTCAGTTCCTATTAATCAATTAGAAATAAGCAAAATAGGCATTCGGTGTATAGATCATTAAAAAGAATAATCTAAATTAGTGTTTTCCTTTGATGTCGAAAGCGTAAATCATCGAGTGAGATTAACTCGGTTATAAACATACATACATATATACATATACATATATATCAAAGGGCGAAAATAAGATGAAAGGCGAACCGTGAAGCTGATATCCAAGAAAATACTCCGTGTACAGTTATACCAAATGAAATTTTCGAATATTCGTACATTGCTCGTCACTCACCTTCCGTGTATAAAATAACCATCCAAATGCGCGTGGATGAGTTTTCTCCTTTGTCTCATTACCTCCTTCCTTTCTTTTACACACGAATTCATACCTTATATACCTATTTTCAGCAGAGCCACACACCTGCAATTCCTTCACTGAGTTTCGCGCGCATGCCGCGGCAAAGCAATGAAATCTTCAAATACCGCCGCAGACATTTTATTTAGCCAGCGAACCGAAAACTTCTCTCTCCCTCTCTCTCTCTCTCTCTCTCTCTCTCTCTCTCTCTCTCTCTCTCCTTTACTCTCGCAGACAAGATTCCACCGCGTGACATTCTTCCGTTCGCCAAGCGCAAAAACCCCAAAGAACGGCATTTTACAAAAATATTAAATTTTGAATTGGCGTCTTTAGTACAAATGCAGTGCGCACATAGTCGGCAAAGTCGCTATACACGAATAATTTTTACTTTGAAGTGCTAATAAAAATGCACGGTATAGCTTTCCTTACGTGTGAGCAGCAAAGGCAAAGCTTTCCACGTGCTTATTATATTGAAATTATGAAAAGTACACGGCGCGACTGTACAAGTACGCATGTTGGCGGATAATTTTCGTTCTCCGCATTACACTTTATATATTCACATTTACAATAACAAAAAGATGCTTTCGTATAGATACACGTAGAAAATCTACGATGTCATAATCGCGCAAGAGCTGATGCGAAAAGTGTACAAGAACACTTTAAATGTTGCATTTCCAAGTTCTATTTTTCACGTATCCCGAAGCGATTGTAAATCTGAAAAGTTGGAAAATTTTTCCCTATTGAGAAATATGACGGGGAGGCATATAAATGTATGGCATGCCTAAAGGTATATACATGTATACATATACGCGCAAAGCATCAGCTCGGCGAGGCGAGCGAGAATATTCGAGCTGCTCTTATTTCGCATGCGAGACAGAGAGAAAAATATTCTATCGAATAAAACAGCAAAACATTTTAGTTCTTCTTTCGTTCGCCTCCTCTCTCTCTCTTTTTCTCTATCTCATGCTGATTCTACCTCACTCGCTCATGTAAACATTTACTTAGGAAATATATGTACTCGTTTTGCTGTGTCGAATGTATATGTCGTTATACTGCTATATATACCGACGTACTATGTTTGTCTGCCCTTTTGATTCCTCCTACATTCCCGCTGAATCCCTTCCTTCGTTGCTCCACCTCGTCTCTCTCTCTCTCTCTCTCCTCTTTCTCTCTGTTTCCTTCTATTACGTGTGTAATTAACGAAACTAATTAGCAAAATAAATTCCTAATATTTGCGTGCATATACCTACCACAATCAAAATCATTACAAATACTCCTTTTTTTCCAATGTATCAAGACGATTTAAATTATTCATTTTTTACTCCAGCAGTTTTACTTTCTTTAGGAAAAAAATATAAATAAGCTATAAAAGTAGCATTAAAGTAAAAGAAACACAAAAGTCTCCATTGGAGTCATTTCACTGGAGTCATGGAAATAAGACATAACCTACATACAATTTAAAAAAAAAAAATAATAATACAACATTTTTTATTAAGTATTTTTGCATAAATATGAAAAAAGCATTCAAAATGCAAAATTCTCTGTAAAATATCATATATAGATACCAAAATATGTGTAGAAAATTTATTGTTTCAAAATTACTCTGTATGGAGTTTGTCAAACATCCAAAACTAGACACTGAGAGAAACCAATTTGAAGTTGTAAAAGTGTAAATAAGTATTATTGCACTAATTTCGGTAGGTTGTTGTTTGTTTATGATTATTTTATAAGACTTTGATGACTACTTTTCCGCTAAGACATACGTACATTTATAAATTACTTTTCTGTAATAAAAGAAAATGAATTTTTGGTCATTTACAATCAAACTGTACTTGACTTTAAAAAAAATTTAACCAAGAAAAACAATTTTGTATTTCTGTGAAAGAAAAAAATTTAATAAGTACCTCAAATCAAAGAGGCCCTCTCATTCAAATTATTGCCATTCGGAGAATTGGAAGAGAATTTAAATGCCTCAACAGGATGAAATATGGCAACCGGGTATCACATTAGAATTAACTCGAAACTTTCCCTAACTACCAATCTCGTTAAAAAATAATCAAAATTCCACGACTAAGTTACCTTACGCCATTGCTCAAACCTCGCCAATTAAGCAAGCTCTAATGTACAGAAGCATATCTATCACTTTTTTCCCCCTCTTTTTAATCAAATTACCCAATTACGCCGAACTTCAACAACGTGGAAGTTCAAAGCTCCGCGCGCTCGAACCCTTCGATCTTCCTTCCATATATCCTCGGACGGCAATCAATTTCCAACTCGAGAGGGCAAACAGATAGAAGCGCGACACTGAAATATGCCCGTCTCTCCTAGTCTGTGCCAGAAATATATTACGCGAATGTCGCGCGACACACGTAGCTTCGCCTTTTTTTGTCCCTAATACTTCCGCACTTCCTTTTCGGATACGCACGCGCGGAAATTTATTCCACTTCCAAAGTACTTTGTACGTTCGATCGAATTAGCCGCGAAGCAATGATCGATCGTCAGCGCGATCAGTACATCATTTCTTTTTTCTCCGTTATTCGTCTTGTATATTGTTGCTTTTATTTGGTCTCTCGCCTTACGTCTCTCGATCTTTTCTTTGCGACGTCTTTTGGGTTACTTTTCCTTTTTTTCTATTTTAAAGCGCGAGGGAAAGAGAGCAACCCTCACGGGATCTGCGTACCTGGCGCTTTTGTGTGTACGTTTGCCTTGAGCTAAATTATTCAGCCGCGGAAGATGGGAGTTGGCGCTGGGAGAAAGAGGTTCAAAGGGCGATTTAAAAGTGATTCTTGTTCCGCGATGTCTTTTAAAAGATTGCTTATGGAGCGGATTTTTACTTAAGCTTATACGTGCAAGTCTTTTAGGAGCTACCTTGTATAGAGGATTGTCTGAGAACTGTCTTTTCTAGACTTTCATTGCGTATTGTAGTATTTGCATGCAACAATTGCGACTGCATGATTAATCATTATTCGTAAATTCTTTTCTCCATCATCTTTTACTATAATAAATTTTCGAAGAAACTGGAAGTTGTAATACGAATATTATATATTGGATTGACGATTTACGCTGATAAATAATACATTCTGCATCGGTTTTAGAATAAATATTTCTTTTATTAGTAAGCTCAATGACTGTAAGATATAAAAATCAATTTTTTGTTAAAAAAATACTTTTTTGCAGCACGTAAGTTACAACCACCACTTGTTACAATGTTTATAAAACAAAAACAAACAAAACCAACTACAGTTTTTTCGCCGTCATTTACATTATTTATACAGTCCTTATGAAAACAAGCGAGAAGAAAGGGCAGTTTTCCCTTCGAGGTGTGCGCATCCGGGCTTCTCTTAAAATCAATTTGCTCCCGAGCATCCAGCAGTAGCTAATAAAAACAGAGAGCGTATTTTGCTGTATAAATGATAAAAATTGAGCGAAGCTCCACGTACCGAGAAATCGCCGACAGGGATAAGATTAATATTAAATTGAAAAAGTACACGGGAGGCGAGTGCGCGCGCGCAACCCCCACATCCCCGCAGAAAGAAAGAAACGCGCGAGAAATTTATCCCTTTCTCTTTCTCTCGCAAAACTCTACAATCGTTGAAAAGGAGGGCGAGACGATAAAGAGAGAGAGAGAGAAAGAGAGAGAGAGAGAAAATGCCAAGTTATCTGAAAAGGGAAAGAGGAGGAGATACATTTCTCTCTTCCTCTCTCCCCGCGCTACGGCCTCATTTTAAACTTTCAAAGGAAAAACTAGAAATGCTTTAACTCGAAATGAAATTTCGTAAGAAAGTAAAAACGAGAAAAAAGTTGGCAGAGGAAGGAAAAAGACTTAGCGGTGGCGGGGGTCTGCCTTTTTTCTCGTCACGCGAGAAAGAGAGAGGGAGAGAAACTGTACAGAGCAATACGAGTTTTTCCTCCCTCGGTCCTCTCCCAACACGTCGACCCTTCGGACTTTTTTCCGTGATTAAAGAAGTCTGCGCTTTTAATTCCGAGAGTTTTTTTTAACTCTACTTGGGTATTTGTCCGGTGAAATTGCGAAACGGTTGAATGTGATGAAGGCTTTTTGAGTGTTTTTTTCTGCATCTTGCCAAGTTAAAATGATAGTTGGATTCTCTTTGCTGTTGGATAACAGTTTGATTGAGCAAACTCGATGTGGGGGTCTCTTTTCAGCAACTTTATTTCTTAATTATAATTTCTGGGGGTATCAAACTGCAAAATCGCTTCTTGGCTTCTTTCGTTTCTGTTTTGCTATTGCTCTCTATTGTCACTCGAGCTTTGTAATCACTAAAAAATAAATTTTTTATTAATGTCATATAGCAAAAAGGGAAAATTTATATTCTTTTACAAAATCTTAATCGTTATATTTATTTACTATCTCATCTATACAAAACGCTAGCAAATTAAATAATAAAAAATAATAATTAGTTAATATGCTGCCTTCAAAATTTATATAGTTTTAAGGTTTAAATAAAAAATATCAGATTGTAAGAAAAATAATAATTTTATGAATATTATGATAAATATTTTCAAACATTATTCTAATAGTAAATTTGTATTTGAGTTTAATAATAATTTGTGAATTATTATATTAGATAATTACTTATGTTAAGAAAGATTATTTTATGTATTTATATAACTAATTACTTATGAATAGTTATATATAATATAAAACTGATTAGTCAAAATCCAAAAGATTAAAAAAATATAGTATTTATTTTACATAAATTATATAAAATAGACAATATAAAATAAAATATACATAAATTAATTAGATTACCTATCTCCTTCAGGATAAGATCCAAAAATTACATTTGGAAATTCTTTTGAAACAGATGTTAGAGCATCTGCAAATACACTTTCAGTGGCATCAAGATAAAGTTCTTCGTGGACAAATCGCTTCCCAGTGTCAAAGAGAACCTAAAGATATATTTTCGTAATAATTATATTATATTCCTTTATATTAAATATCAAGCACATAGAGTTTTCAAATATGAATTGACTTTCAAGTTAATTTATATTTTAGGTATCTTTTATCAAAGCCATTTATATATGAATTACGTTTGCTTTTCATTATATTTCATATTTAAATTTTCAATACTTCGTTTTGTTATGAATTTAATATATTAATTAATTTATTTTAATTCTTTATGAAAAAATATTACCTTATACAAGCTAGCAAATCCTAATTTTAGGAAAGCAGGTGATCCAGGAAAGACATAGACATTTTCTAATATCACACATGGAAATCGAAGTGGAAGACCTGTGGTCTCATTAATGCCAAATATAAGAACAGCTTGTTTTGGTATCTGAAAAAATAATTTTTTTATTACACTGTTTATTTTAAGATTCATGTAAATAAATTGCAATTTTTATTACATCGGCTAACTTATAAATTGGAGATGAAGGATCTTTAACACCTAAATACGTCTTAATGATTTGCTCCAATGTTGGGTGACGATGTAAACCATCATCAAAAGCTTTTGCTAGGCCTGCAGGATATAAATAATTCATTAAAATATTAAACAATTGATTATTGCTTGATAAATACCTTTGTAAGTGACATCATCATGAGTTGGTCCAATGCCACCTGATGTAATGACGTGTGTATATTTCCGAGAAAATTCCTTGATTTCTTGGGCTATTGCATCAACATTGTCGGTTATGACTGAAATCTTCAAGAAAAATTTTCCTTTTTTGCAAATACATAGTTCTCTTGTTTACAATCATGTATGTATCTCATTTTCAACTAACTTTCTCTACCCTAACTCCACAGCGATAAAGATGGTCACAAATGAAATATGAATTTGTGTCTCTTACTTGAGCTTTTAGTATCTCGTTTCCAATCACTGTAAAAAATTAACTTAATAAATAAAAATTTTAACATTTTAACATTTTTATTAAATAATAAAATATATATTCTTATAACATACCAATTACTCCTGCAGTTTTATGTTTACTAGCAGAACCACTTCCTTTTCGAATCAATTTAATGGAGTAATCTGCTGTGTTAAGGAGGCCTCTTCGATAAGAGATGTTAAATGCTGACATGTTCTCAAAAGTATTTGTAAAAGTTATTATAGGATTTACAAAATTGTTTTTAACTATAATGAAACCAAAAAACTATAAGCATCTAAGAATAGTTTTATTTTATACACGAAATTTCAATTCTGAAAAAAAATAATAACAAGAATTATAAAATAAAGTTACCTATAGTACAAAAAATCAGAAATAAAAATTTTTCATGCCATAACAAATTTAAGAAAATTAGCAGAAATAAACCAAAAACGGTTTGAAATGCTTCATAAATAAAAAAAAAAATTTAAGAAAGGTTTATTGTGGGTCGACAAACTAAAGATAGTAAGAGGTTATGTTCGAAAACACACATGCTTACTTCTCTGCTTACTTTAGTGCTTTCTTCGTTCGACATTATACAACTAATGGACAACATAAAGGACATCACTATAGTCTATATAGGATTAGATCGATCCAGAGGTAAATAAGACAGTATTTAAGTTATAAAAATGCATCAAATAAAATAATTACGATACATATCCTGAGCTGTTATATACCTATATATGCACTTTCCTTAGTCTATGCACATGCAATACATAACATTTTTTCTCTTCACACTACAGACTACTGCATACATTGCTGCCCATGCACTGCTTATATTTTTAAATTGAACGGCCTATAACTTATAAGTAATATATTGTGCAGGTGACTCTATTAGGAAAGCTGACTTGATACACGACCACGAGTGAAGCTGTAAGGTCATACGCGATGTATTAAAGTTAAGTCCGAAAAAGTTAAGAAAAAATCCGGAGCATGGTTATAACAACTGGAGTTTTATTGAAGAATTCACCCAAGGCTTTATATAAGTACCTGCTCCGCGAATGCCAAAAACTGCCACAGGGTGCGAATGAATTTTATAAGCATTCAATCAAGCAGGTCAGTGAAATTTCTCTAAAAATTACTTCTTTATAAAACAAGAATCCAGTGAGAATCATATTAAACGTTAATGTTATAGGTACATAATCTTATAACCTCCTTTTACTGTTCAGAAATTACTGTTATATTTATAAACAGTGTAGGTAACATATTTGAATGATTTTTTAAAAAAATTCTTACATTATTTAAAAAATTAGACTAATAAACTAAGATTTCCTTACAATATTTAATCAAGTTTTTACAACTTTTTTATAATAATAGGTAACATTGCTAAAAAATACATTAAAATATCTTAGTCAGTCTTTATAAAATATTTCAAATAAAATTGAATTGATTTCTCATAAATTATAAAAAAATAATATAATTTTATATAATAATAAATTTTTATGGTTATTACTCTTGAAATATACTAATATGTAACAGCTGATTCCTCAATAAAAAATTTAAAAATAATATTAAACAATATCTTTAAGGCTTTTTTGATGCACTTATGTTAAACTTACAGAGCCTTTTAGCAGAACATTATTTTCACATATCATAGTCTTTAGTAACTTAATTGGATATTAATGAATTTTTGTAACAGAGTTTCAAACAACATATTTTGGAAACCGATCCAGAGAGAATTCACCAGATTATGGAAAAAGCCCTTCTGGATGCCAAGTGGATAATGCAGAAGGTAGGAAAATATAATTATTAATTTCTCTTTATAACATTTTTTTATTAAATTGTTTTTTTTACAGTACAAGAAAGATTCAAGTCCAGATCCCCCAAAGAAATAACAGTGCTAATAATTTGTGAAAATGAAAGATTTTAATAATGTAGTAACTCAAGAATGTAGCGCAGGCGCTACAAACTTCTGGAAGGCATTAGAAATATGGTTACAAAGCCCTCACCTTATCAACCGTAGAATTCTCGCTTCCAAGCAACTTAGCATCTACAGACTGAAAAATGTTGATAACTTTAAAATTTTTGAATGGTTTATAAATATTAAAAATGAACTTGTTACTGTTGAAAATATTGAAGAGAAAATTTTTGATTCTTTAAAAAAGTTAGATACAGAAAATATTTCTGTGGAGGCTTGTTGTGGTTTAGAAGATATTGATTATTCACAAAACAAGGAGAAATCAATATATCTTAGACTTGCTAAGTTATTACCTCGCCATGTCAACAAATTTTCACAGACTTTAGAAATTTCTTTAATTAACGTAGAATGTAATAGTGTTACATACATTTTTTATAATTATTGCAATAATGAAGAAAAACTAACTTTAGGTTTTGAATATCCACATCAAATAAAATATGAAAATAATCATGTTTCTGTGTACGTGCAGCATTTGAACCAGTGGAAAGATAGTGCTAAAATATCGTGGCTTGAAAATCACTTTTTTCATAAGCTATTAAAGTGGATAGAAAATGAAGGTCCAAAAAACAGTTTAGTTAATGGATCGTTAAAACTTGTATCACCAGAAAAATACACAGATTTATACAATGACTTAAAGTTAAAGTATGGGACAGAAATGGTTAAAATTTGGCCAGAGAATACAGATCCCTTAAAATTTGTCTATGAAGATGTTGCTATTGCGACTTATTTATTACTACTGTGGGAGTCAGAAAGAGAACAATTGAAAGTAAAAGAAAAGCAATCTTTTTTGGATTTGGGTTGTGGCAATGGATTATTGGTGCACATTTTAAATAGTGAAGGTCATCCAGGATTAGGAATGGATCTTCGAAAAAGAAAAATTTGGAATCTTTATCCGCAATCTACCAAGTTAGAGGTATTGTTAATATTATCAGTTTTAAATCTCAAATATAATAATTCTGTAAAATAAATAAAAATTTATATGCAATATAAATTATTTTATTAGTATAAAAAAAAACTTAGTAAAACCATTTGAATCTGAAAATGAAATTATTAAATAATTTATTATTTATTTCTTGATATTAAATAAAAGTTTGTATCAACTATTCTGAATTTTTAAACTAATAATCATTACTTTTTATAGGTGCGAACAATTGTGCCATCTTCAAAGAGCTTGTTTCCAGAAACTGATTGGCTAATTGGAAACCATTCTGATGAATTGACACCATGGATTCCTGTAATAGCTGCTAGAAGTTCATACAAATGTCGATTTTTTCTATTACCATGTTGCGCTTACGAATTCGATGGTAAAAAATATCAAAGAGGGAGTTCTGCTTCTAGTCAATATTTTGAATACATGCAATACATTCAAGAAGTAAGTGAAAAATGCGGCTTTAAAACAGATATCGATAAGTTAAGAATACCGTCAACGAAAAGAATTTGTTTAATCGGTACAAAGAGGAATTATTCAATAGCTGAAAGTGATTTGCAGGACTTTAAAATAAAAAAAATGATAAATACAAGATGTAATGACACTGAAATTAATGATGCATGGTCTAGTACATTCAAGCCGCGAGAAAGTGTAGAGAAAGTTAGAAATTGTACTCAGATTGATAAAGAATTAATATCCAGTATTATTGACATTGTAGTATCACTATTGTTAAGTAAAGTTCGTAGAATTGATCTTGATTTGGAAAAAGGCAAGTCATGGAATGCCGGTAGTGAAATAGAATTGCATAAAATAGCTGCGGCGATTGATTCTGAAATGCTGAAAGAATTAAAAAACGAATGTGGTGGTTTGCAAACACTGTTAAAAAATAATGGACACATATTTAAAATAGAGTCCGGAAAAGTTAGGTTCCGCATTCCAGGAAAGGATAAAGTTGGTCAAAATAAAAAGTCGAAAAAATCAAATGTAATTAGAAATGTAACTAGAAAAGTTAAGATGTGTTGGTTTTTCGAAAATCATCCAGATGGATGCCCATTGAGAGACAATGAATGTGACTTTAAACATTCTGAATAAAATTAATTTATTTGAATTCAATCTTAACAATTCTCTTCTTAAACCTTAAACCTATAGATTGTACTTTAAGCATCATTCTTTGTACATTTTTACAATTTGTAAATATTAATTTGTAAGTCACTCAAGGCATATAAAAATCGTAGCAGTTAAAAAGAGCAATAAAAAATAACAGTAAATGCTATTCCATTAACATGGTGGCTACATAATTTTTTAATATAGAAAACACCAAAAGAAATTTACTTATTGCTTAATAAGATAACATACTTAATATTCTTAAAAAAAACAAGAATATAAAAAAATATAACATTAGTATTTAAAACTTTAATATATATTCTTGATTCTTGATTTAACATCGAGTTAAATTAGTACGAAACGAATATATCACCCGAACTACTGATCATCAGTATTTACGTTAAAAGCTTCAGTCTTTGCGTATTTAATAATAACTTTTTTCACAGTAAATATATGATACTGCAAAGTTAGAAAAATATATTTAAATTCAGATACATCACTGTATCTGAACAGAACTGCAGTATAAAAATCTTGAAGCGCTATACAAAATAGTGCCGCATTTTTTAATGAAGTCGAATATCATTAGATTTCTTGAATGTCAAGAGATATATTATCAGTAAATTGACATGCTTATCCAGAACTAGTTTTTGATCAATTTCACTAATAATTTATTCTTAAATTCATTTAAAAATTTAAGAAAAAATCTGTATGTCATATTAAAATCTATATTTACAGCTTTGTTGATCATTAATTAGTCTGTTGACAAATGTTTCAATCTATTGTCACTTGATTCATTTATTTACAATAATTCATATTTTTTACTTTCAAAATAGATTTCTATGAATTGTCATGCAGAACATTAGAAGTGGAATATATCAAAAAATCTAGCGGTATTCACTACAGTGTAAAAAGGACATTTTTGGGTTTAAAAGTTCAAGTTTCATTCTGTTGTGGCCACCATGCACAGCGAATAAAGTAAAGAGCGCCAATTCTGTTTAACGAGTCAACGATGTAAATGCTGCAGGTGCTTCAGAAATACTACGCAGCCCACGTTCCTTCTTGCGGTATCAATTTACTCCAGTAGTTCACCAATCGAGAAATCGTCGAAACCGAGCACTCTGTTATCCTCAATATCTTGCTCCAAAAGCTTTGGATTATAATTGACGAACTGCTGACCCTTGATGAGTCTTTTGATCTCAACGGGATCGACTTTGTGCACTCGTTTTAGATGCGTTTGCAAATTTCCGCTTTGTATGAAGGTGCGATCGCACTGCGAGCAGGGGTAAGGTCGATCGCCTGTATGACGCTTTCTGTGCATCTGCAAAGATGACTTCTGCGAGAAATTCTTGTCGCAGAGATCGCACTGGAAGGGCCGTTCACCGGTGTGTACGCGCTTGTGCCGTTCGACTTGGCATGGCTTTGAAAATACCTTCCCGC
The DNA here is from genome assembly GCA_900490015.1 of Megastigmus stigmatizans. NCBI lineage: Eukaryota > Metazoa > Arthropoda > Insecta > Hymenoptera > Megastigmidae > Megastigmus > Megastigmus stigmatizans. Next base: position 13,601 of record UELV01079486.1, on the reverse strand, counting down.
ATATATCGCATTCTCGTCTCGTCGCGCTACTGAAATTATGCGAATAAAGATATTTAATTACATATAATAGTTTTGAAGCAGATTTGACATTTAAAACTATGTTTTTATAATCGCAAATATAATAAAATTGATCAACTTTTTAAGTTATTTTAATACATGTTCAACTTTTCTAAGCTATTGTTATTTATTTACTTTTGATCTAAAAGAACTTGCGTTTTCAGTATAAATTTTTGGAGGATTATCATCAAATAGTGGAATGTGCTTTACCTAAGAGTTTTAGTTTGCTTCGGACTGTTCCCTGTCGTTGTATCCGGCATCGTAGAATCAACATTGTCCAGCTGTAGAACTAGGCAGTTATTCAGCGAAAACTGATTTGCATCCATTACTCCAGACTCATCGTTTGGCACTTCAGTTGTGAAAATCACTTGAGGTCCATTCATTTGATCATTAAGCTTGTCAGAAATGTTTGTTGAAGCAAAATCATTCTCAACTAGCTCTGTAGAAGTTAATTGCAGTTGAGAAGATATAGCGGGATCCTCCATTCTTATTGTAACGAGTCCGTTTGCCAGAAAGAAGGGAAGATTCGCAACCAGTTGATTATCATCGTTCAGGGTCACAAGTTCAGTTGCATCATTTAACGTTGCACCATCCGTATTGAAGGTGATTTGATCGGAAACCGAATTTATCGTTATAGTGCCAAGATTTTGATCGTGACCGCCGATTTGCTGTGTGATTTGCTGAGGTTCAGCTATTGCATGCAAAATTTGTGCATTTCCATTATCTTGCAGTTGCCCTGATTGATCATTTTGCGTTGCTGTAGATATTGATTGCTTCTTCCATTCAGATTCGACAGCTTTATTAATTTCGCGAGTATGAGAGCGCATGTGGACTTTTCTATGACCAGAGGTGCGGAACTTCATATGACACATTGGACATTCAAAAGGTTTATCCCCTAAAACAGAAATGTATACATATTAATTGTACAGTCTGAATCATACAGTTTTTATACTACTACAAGAAATGGAAAGGTTGAACAGTTTATAGCTCTCATCTTTTAAAAATGATTTACCTGTGTGTAATCGCATGTGAACCTTCAAGCTACCTTTCGATGCAAACATAGTACTACACACATGACAGTAAAATGATTTTTCACCGCTGTGTATTTTCAAATGTGAATCTAACGTACACTTGACAGCAAAACTCTTGTTACAATATTGACACTGATACGGCCGTTCACCAGTATGAGTTCTTAGATGCCTTACGAGATCACTGGGCTTACGAAATGTTTTTGTACAATATTGACATTCATTACTTTTTTTATCACCGGCTTCCTAAAATAATCAAAATTTAGTATTTTTTAATAATTAAAGCAAGAAAAAATGGAATATTTTTTTTAAACGTACATTATTTTTCGATTTAGCATTTGTACAGATGTCATCGAATTCTGTTAAGTTCTTAAGCTTTAATTCATTTTTTACGTGTTCCTTAATATGCTCTCTCAGTTGCAATGTGGTAGAAAATTCTTGTTTACATTCGTAACATTTGTGTGTTCTTTAAAAAAATATTTTTCGTAATTAGAAAAATATTTCATTATTAAAAAAAAGAACAAAATTTAATCTACTTACTCTTGAGATTCATGAATTTTAACGTGCCTACTAAGACCTCCACTTGTACAAAATTTTGAATGGCAGTAAGAGCACTCAAATTTTCTGCTTCCTTGATGAGTTTTTAGATGCTGTTTCAAGTCTTCTGCATTAAATTGTCCAACATTACATATATGACATTGAAGATTATTTTCTTTGCTCAAATCTTTATCGTTTACATTACAAATTTGTTGCTTTTCATTAAAAACTGTAGAATCATTAATCTGACTATCCTTATTTAACTCATTTTGCCCAAGGACCGCATTCGTCTCAAAATTATTATTCATAAACTGTGAGCTGTAATGTTGATTTTCGTGATTCGAATTTGTCAAAATGTTAGTCATATTGGTTGAGTTAGCTTGGGTAATCGCCATATCAAGTTCACTATCAGCCTAAGAAAATAATGTAAGGTAATTAACGTTATATAGTTTATTATTTTCTATATAAATTCAATTACCTGCAAAGTTATTTGATTGATATCAAATGTATCGAATTGAGAAGAAAAAACATTTGTATTCATACATTGATTAAGAGGCGATTCTAAAGTTTTTCCATTATCATAAATTATACTTAAGACAGGTTGGTCTCGAGTTTCAAAAGGAGTATTATTCTGTTGCTCAATCTGCCTGACAGTACTATTCAAAGCAAGATTCATTCCAATACTGAATAATTGTTGATTCAATGTCTCTTCAATTTCTCTAATACTTTCCTACAATATTACATATATATTTATTTCAATAATACTACTATTAATTACATTACATCTATAAAAAAAGTATTAGTTTCAAAACAAAAATACATACAGGTGTGAGCGTTTGGTCACCCGTATAGTTAGATAGGGTAACAGTGCCTGTCTCATCGGCATGCAATGTTTGAGTTGTACAAATGTTAGGATTTTCTACTATGGGTATATTTTCTGCAATAAAATTAAAACACAATCACTTCTAAGTTCAAAACCCTTTATAAGAAGTAGGTACTACAAACTGGATTGCAAAACATTTAAATTCTTAAAAAAAAAAAAATGATACTATAATTTTTTTTAAAACAAAATTGCAAACGTTAAACAATCCAGGTGATCAAAGAATTGAAATGGAACATACGCTCGGCCACATTACTGTTTTGTGACGTTGGGGAAACACCAAGGAAGGATTTATCTTTAATTAACGTTTGAAGCTGTTCGTTTAAATTTTGTGTCAAATTAGTTGTGATAGGTTGAAAAGTTATTTCTTGATCATTCATAATAATTGGTTGTGCAGTTGTCATGGTTGTTATCCGATTTGAAGAGGGGTCAACAGCAACAGATTGTTGTTTTTGTTTTTTCTGAAGTTCTAGTTGCTGCAATAATGAAAAAATTAAATCCTGCTATTTTAAAATCAATATGTACAGAATAAATTTTCTAACCTGTTGAGCTATTTCTTGCTTATGTATCTTCATGTGCTTCCGACAATTGACTGTTGTTTTGAAAGTTTTATTGCAATATGGGCACATGTAAGGGCGTTTGTTACTGTGTGTAAAGCGATGTCTTTTCATGCTGCTTAAAGTTGAAAAATGGGTATTACAAATTGAACACTTATATGGTTTCGATGATTCATGTATTCGACGGTGAGTTTTTAATGCACTGTTGGTTGAAAATGTCCTATAAAAAAAATTCCACCATTAAAAATATAGATGCAAAATATATTTTTACCAAATCATAATCCCTTTTCCGAAATAAATATAAAGTTATAAAAAATTTTATCGCGTTAATAAATAACGAAGATGGTAATAATTTTTATCTCTGTTGATTAAGTTTTCACTGCATTTCCTCTCGTGATGTTTAACGCTCTCCATATTTGTTCGGTAATTTTTATTATCACCAAACATAGCTCTACATATTAAACTTTTTTGAAAAACTGTTAAGGGATCTTATCGGTACACACCTGTCGCACAAAGCGCACATAAACGGCCGCTCGCCAGTATGCTTGCGATGGTGCTGCTTGAGGTGGCTGAGCTTCATAAAAGCCGCAGGACAGGCAGGACACTTGTGCGGCCTGAACTGTCCGTGGGCGATCTCGTTGCGGAACTTGGGCTGGGCATGCAGCAAACCGCTACTCAGTTCCGTTAGCACGAGAGGCTCTTTTAATATGACCTTGGGTGCCAAGCTCTGCACTTCCGGTGTGTATTGACTTTTTTGTCTGTCTTTGCCCGTGTGATGCATGCTGTCCACGTGTATTGTCGAATGTTCCTTGAGCTTTTCGAAAGTGCTGAACTCTTGGTTGCAAAAGGTGCACTTGGTACTGTGGATTCTGAATTGCGTCCAGACAAATTTTTAAGATTACTTATCAAAAATCTTTTCTGGTAACTTTTCAGCTAGCATTTGAAAAAACTTACTTTTTATGACTTGAAAGTGCTTTGTCAGATTTGAAAACCTTATCGCACTTGCTGCACGAATATTTAATTGTACTAGTAGTGTGTGTTCTCTCGTGCGATAACATTGTCGATTTCAAAGTAAATGATCGACTGCATATGTTGCACTAAAATCAAAATAAAAAATTGTATATAAAAGAAAAAGAATTTTTTAATTTTAAAGTGTTATTTTACCTTGAAAGGTTTCTCTAGCGTGTGGATTCTTAAATGCCTCATAAGGTCTGATGGCTTCTTGAAGGTTTTATCACAGAAAGAGCATTCATACAGTCTAGAATTATTTACAAAACGTTGCTTTATTTTTATGTACTTCCTGAAAATAAGAATACATATCTTTGAGTCAATATCAGTAGGACATCACTTTTTTAGAAACTAATATTGTAGAGATATTGGCAAAGTACTATTATAAAAAAAAAGATAACGCGAGTTTTCCTCTGCCATCTGAAAAACTAAAAAGTATCCTATAAATATCCAAATCATTGAACTAACCCTTTCGCATCATTCGACATCTTGTCCAACAGGGTGACCACAGCCGTCTGCTCGCTATTGTCCGTAACCACAAAACCCTCCTCGAAGTTCTGCGGCAACTCGTCACCTGCATTATCATCTCCGTTATTCCGATCTTCGTTGGCGCACCGCTCATTCGACAGAAGGTCAAGATCAACAATTTCTCGCGGCTCCCGCACTTCCTCCTCGTTCGCCTCCTCTTCGAGCTCCTCGTCCTCGGCATCGCGCGACTTGGAGTCGCTGTGCGCTCGCTTCATGTGGCCGTTGAGACTACCAAGTTTCTTGAATATGCACGGACATTGTGCGCAACGATACATAGGCGAGCCTTCCTGGACTTTGTGGGCTCTGAGAACGTGGGCGTTGAGGTTGCCTAAATGAAGAGGTTCCGTATAAGTTAAAAAATACCCATTGAAAATGCCTGTAGTTATTCCAATGAAGTATATCTACTTGATAGACGCTTGATACATGAGAATAATCAGTTGATTAAATATATTTTTTTTAAATTACATATTTCCTTTAAATGAAATTCAATATTTTATCACATACTTAGATGTTATTATTTAATAAATAATAAAAGTACTTGAAGTTTTTTAAATTTTAGATAGTTCAATGTCACTAGAAGCAAAACAATCAAATTCAGATAATACGGGAGAATTAAAACACTTCGAGGGAAGAATAGAACGCTCATCGTATACGTTGAAGTATCACATTTTGTAAACACATCTTATCAAGCTTATAAATTACATACAACGCAAGTCGCGGTCATCTTAAACATATTGAATAATTAAGAATGGACATATATCGATGTATGTATAAACATGTAGAGAAAATCATTTACCTTTCTGGCTAAATTTGGCACTACAAAACGAGCAGCTGTAAGGCCTGATCCCATTATGCTGCCACATATGAATTCTTACAGAACCTTTTTGCGTGAAGCTACGGTTGCACAGATTGCACTAAAAATAAAAAGGCAAGATTACAGAGTAAATTGAAAAAAAATGCACAATTTTAAACAGCGATACAATTCCATTCTGCACCAGACTTACTTTAAAAATGGAAACGATTGATTCGTCTAATTTTTGGAAACCTCTTTAAACCAGCAGGAAATTATTTTTTGAGCGCGCTTAGGGACACTTCTTTACGAGTCCCAAAATAATCATCACAATTTAACTTTACTCGCGAGATTCTAAAAACTAAAACTATTCCGTACATTAAAAAAGGAGTATTAAAATACTTTAAAATAAAATAATTTGAAAATTTGTAGGGAGAAAAAAACAATGAATTTTCAAGAACAAGAGGCAAAACCAAGTGTTTTCCAAACTAATAATCACCAAAGCGCATTGGACAGCATGGCTGAAATATATACCTTGTAGGGTTTTTCCCCAGTGTGGACTCGTATGTGCCTGGCCAACTGGCTGGGCTTCTCGAACGCCTTCAGGCAGAGCCTGCATTTGTAGTTGGTCCTGTGCCTGATTCCTCGCCTCGTCTGTTTCGTGCTCTTCATCTGCAGCTGCAACAAAGACGACAAGTGCACAAATATATAATGGTCCCATTGGCATAGACACAGAGGTTATACGGGGAGGGGACTAGAGAAGGACACGATAAACGTCGCCGGATGCCGACCTTCCCTTATCAGTCCGTCCCACGCCTCTACCGGTCTAGTGCATCGCGCAACCGGCAGCGCAACTTTAGGCACTTACGGCATGTGCAACGCTTTTCTATAAATATTAACGCCGACCAAGAACGACACTTGTACTCCCATTCGCGTGTATAGGTATCGTGTTTTGCATTGGCTTTGTGGCTTTTGTTTTAAAAAATCACAAAGTATCGCGCGCGACGTTTTCATCAAAATGCAAATGCTCCAATCCGTCTGCGTTTTATGCGCGTGAATATTTGCTCGTAAGATAAACCCAGTATTTGCAAAAACTATTATATTTTATGGTATATTAGCCAATGAAGCTATTCATTTTTATTAAAATGAATGCTTTTTTAATATCTAACGTCGTCCTCGATACTCAATCAAAAACTTAGATTAGAATATTTACTAAATCGTTTTCTCGGCAGTCATAATGCATAAAATTGGTATGGTAATCAATATTACCAAAATAGCACAAAAGTTATATCATTAAATAGCATAATCAGCTTGATAACAGCAGGAATTCAGTTTAAAACGAAAAAATAACCGCGCGTCCCAATAACGATTCCCATCAGGTCTACGTGCACGCCAGCGCATAACGCGGAAAATCGAAATGCTTTAGCTTACTTTGTAATGGTCGCGCAAGTGCTGGAGGTAGAGGACCGGCTGTGTGAACTGTTTGCGGCAGATCTTGCACTTCTTGTACTCGTCGCTGGTGCATTTCTCGTTGTGCAGCTTCAAGTGGTTCTCCAGCTGGGCCTGCAACATTACAACCGAACGGACATCGTTTTTACAAATTCACTAAAGTCATAATAAACCTGGCGATCGTTCGCTTCCTTCGATCTGTCTTTGGAAAAACGAAGCTGGGATTACATGTGGTAAACGTTGCGCTGACTCTATGTTTAGATATGTGTCGTCCCTCGAACGTCTGTTTTTACTCGACAGATTTGAACTTTTTTTATTTTGTCAAAAACGAGCTTATAACTGAATTATAATTAAATATTAGAAATTTTAGAAAAAAGTTGTGAAAATTATACATGTTTCCTTTTTAATGAATATGTTTTTACACGGAATTGCTGAAAAATTCTGAGGAATGAAAATATTTTTAAAGTTACTTTTTTCATTGTGTACGATTGTTCGGAAAATACATTAAAGCTTTACTACTGATGTAACTTAAGAATATAATATTAGGCATTTATGGCCAATTATACGTGTGGAGCTTAAGCCACGTTAGGCATTTACGGCTTGAATTCGCTAGGATAAAATTTTTTAAACTGTATACTTTGCTCTTGTATAGATTTTTGAATCATTTTAATAGCAATATATCTTTACTTTTAATTATAAAATAAACACTACATCATGAACCCAGTTTAATACAATATCTCACTGATAAATTTAATAAAAGCGTTCATGGTAAATCAACTGCGGTAGTCGCTCGACACTTTCCGCATCAAGGAATCGCAGCTTCTCCTATAACGCACTCCTTCGAAAGCTACCTTATTTCATTCCTAGTGTAAAATACCTCCATTCGGCCGCTTCGATCTCTATAACCACACGAAACATTAAGGCAAATCAGCCATCCCATACGTACACACCACGCACACATATTATGCACCTTGTGATATTGCGCGCTGAGTCCGAGAGCCAGATGAAAGACCCTGGTGCAAAGCGCCAGCAGGAAGAAATTGAAGCATTCCGCCGTAAAAGTCTTCATCTCTCCGATCTATGTAATGCACGGCGCGATCACCTCGAAAATCGTCCACCACCTACGACACCACCAACTTTCGCATCCAAACCAACAGCAGCATCGCACATTTCGACCGCTTTATTACCGCGCGCGCCGCACAGCTATATTATAGCTCGCACTGCACCGCAGACGCGCGCACACACGTCCGGCCGAGAAAAGCGCGCTCGGCTCACTGACCGTCTTTCATCGCGAGCGCAGGCATCGCCTGTATAGACACGCGCGCTCGCCGCAGCTGCCGGCCGCCGGAGATGAGCCGAGCCAGGCGCCGAGTGGACCGCGTCCGCCGTTTTCAGGAACTGTGCCTGTCTGCCTGCACACGCGTCTTATTTCACGATGCTGTGTACTTACGAGCTCTGCGAGACGTCTTCTCGCGCTTATTTCGCCTGCCGTAAAAGTCTTGTGCTGTACTTGCATGTATATGTACATGATCGCTCAATGAAAGGACGATAATAATCAATCGAGTGAGCGTTGACTTTTGAGATGCCTTCTTTTTTCGCCTCGTTTATCGCTCTAGCCTATATATTCGGAGATTGTGGGAATTGCGGCCAATTTCGAGCATCGCTTTTCGACGAGCGATCGACGAGCTTTCTAAAGCTTCGACCGCCTTGCTTTGCTTGAGGAAAACACGCTGTGTTGAAATTACTAAACGAATGCACGCTATGAGTAAGTTTTTACGTTCGTCAAGTGTATATATGGTTAATGGAGCTATTTGGAAAAGCGAGTTCTTAGTTCTTTTTAATTTAAAAAAAAAAAAAAAAGAAAAACAATGACGTATTATGAGGCAATAAATTATCAGAGCTTTCATTATAATTCGCGGAACGTCGTTCGTATAAATAGAATCATCGTCGCTATGTGGGCATTAAAAATAATCAGTTTGGAGAGTATCAAATTTTGCGGTCCATAGACAAATCACTGTTTGTGATTTGTGTCGTCAGCTTTGAGTGTCGATAGAGGCTACGATATTTAAAAATAAATTCATCTTTTTTCCAACGGTCACGGCTAATTTTAGATATATATACAGCTATTAAATCAGATCTCTGATGTGTAATTAATGTTTATATTGTTTAATGCAAACGTCAAGTTTCACAAAAATAGATCGACCAGCGTGCGATAGAAGGCAAAAGAAAATTACACAATATACAGCATCAGTCAGCTCTCGGAAGACAAGAATTAGTCGCGAGCTCTACATAATATACACACACTCGCAGTCATCTGCACCCAAGACGAGATCGGTATCGCGCGCACATTCGCATTTTCTCTCCAGCGCACAACTCGAGTATACGCGATTATAAGGAGCTGCACTGCAGAAAGAGAGAAAGAGAGAGAGAGAGAGAGAGAGAGAGAGCGATGCGACATGTCAAGTGGCCGAGCAATGTAAGCGCGATGCTCTCCACTTTGCGTCGCGAGCTGCGCCACTGCCTGCGATATGCGCCAACGCGAATCTAAGTGCAATGCACTTTGAAAAAATTAACGCATTCTGTCTCACTTCTGTAATACTGCCTGTATACCAACACTCGCTCCTCTGTTACGCACTCGTCCATTCGTGCAGCAAGGATTGCAATTATATATGTAAAAGCGGGAGTGTGTGGGTTGCTCGGCGTCGTCGATGATGTTTATGGCTGACAGATTACGGCTCGATTTAATCCAGGCGCGGTGAGGTTACAACGCGTTTAGTTCCGTTTGCAAATGTGGAAAAAATGCACGGCTTATTGGAAGTTTTAATTGAAGTAAAAATAACAATTGTATCTTTGAGTAAAACAGACAGATATCTGAGAGTAATATTCAATAAGTTTATTTTCGATATAAGTATACCTACATAATTTTAATTGCCTACGATTTATAAGGTATAGGAATTTTCTGTACTTTTTTTTTGAATTTTAATTGTTGTTTTTATAATATTCAATTGTACAGATTTTGTTAAAATCGTAAATTAACATGGTGTGTTACTTAGATTAGGGCTTTTTGTGATATTTGTTAAGAGGTTTTTTTTTTTTTTTCAAAAATTGACGACAAAAATCTCTGTGAATTGTGGATGAAAATTCATGAAACTTGAACCACGTAATGTTTACATCATTACCGAGATGGCGACCGAGAGTTTTTTCCAAAAACTAGTCTCTATCTTTATAAATTTCGTTAAATGGAAAAACCGGTAATGTAGAAATCTTTCCTCCTACAGTACATCCACTTAACTTTATAGGAGATGTTATATAACATTTCGTAACGATTCGTTTAAAAATGATAGTTATAAACGTAATAATTATGAGGATTAATTTTATAGCGAATCATTGAACAATATATGTATAATGAATATGAAAACCCAATTTATGCTTTGATTTCCAAGCAGTGGTCCATTTCGAACTAAAGAACTTATCACGAAATCTATACACATCTAAGTTGTAAACGCGGTTTTATGGATATAATTGATAGTTGTATTGCATCCGGTATACATACCTATTAACTATGAGTTTTACAAGTAGAGTAGGAATTAGGAATACACAGAACTCTCTACGCATCTTTAGTTCCAATACGCGTACACTCCATTACTATCACTGATGCGAACACTATTGAACTCGCGAGCCTCCACAGCTTCGTCTTTAAAGAATGCATCGCGGGCCAAATAAGCGAGCTGCAAGCCTGCAGCGGAGAGCAAAGGAGAGGAGAAAATGCAAGAGGATTTAAAAAAAAAGAAAAAGAGCGCACGGGGAGTACCGGTTCTCGAGAAAGTCTTTCCTCGCACCTCGATGCGCTGGCAGATTCGGCACACGCCATGCAAACAACAAAAAAAGACAAAAACAGAGGAGGAAGAATCTTGCCAGGCGAAAATTAATGTTCCTCGTTAATCGTCCGACCCTTCGTGCGGATATGAACTCTCGCTTGTACGCCTCCTTTGGCTGCATGGATACTGTCTTTATATACGCTCCGTAGCTAAACGCGTAAAAATTAACCTTTTCGGTGCTTATCTTTAGCAAAATTAACTAACTGTTCTGTGCAGAAAATAGTTCGGTTGAGCTTAAAAATGGGGAAGATTTTCTAAAGCATATAAGGCCTTGGACCCGTTACATGAAAATTAATGCGATTGTACTTTATAGCTCCACTTCCATTTGGCGTGATAACTTTTTAATCCTCCAAAAGTGGTCAAGTGATGCTTTCAAGAGCTAATATGTAGAACGACGAAGGTACGCGACATTTATTTAGTTGCAAGTCAATTTTTCATTACGAGTTGTACAATAATCAATTTCGACACGCGCAAATAAATGTTTTTAAGCAAAGCCACCAATTTATCATTTACAAACAGCCGAGGTATTGAATTTGTAAATTCGTTGAGGAATTTACAATTCGCCCGAGTTTTGTATGTTCAGTTTCCTATAGTAAGATCTGTAATAAAGCTTTACGACTGTAGAAACCGGAAACAAAATACGGCTCTTTGATGTGCAGGTTAAAATAGAGAACATTACAAAAACACTTTCAGTGAAACACAATTTTTCGTAATATTTAAGTTTATATATTAACAACAACAATCTTTCCCAATATTTAAGTTTATCAACCTGACGATTGCTTCGACTAAAAATTTATCTGAAATTTAGACTAGTCATCATTACGCGAGCACAATCCAGCTTAGTCACAAAAATGACTAACAATATATATTTTATGAATAATGAATGAATATTGGCACTTATATTATCGAAAAAATCAACATCATTAAGTGTAATCAAAATATATTTGTTACATAGATTAAGTAAACGTGACTCTATTATCACAAATTTCTCTTAAGACAGATCAAATTGGAGAAGATAGTGCGTTAAATCTTTAAAAGTTTCCAGTCATATTATACATTGTAATATTGTTTATATTACAGTTAAAATTCAAATCACTGCAGGAATATTAAAATCACAAATTACAATAGACCAACTAAAATGACCCTTAAGATATCTTATTGTTTCATCGTTTGTAAAGTGAACAAACGCAAAAACTTAAAACTCCATTAAAGCTTAATGTTAATTAGTGCCGCTATGATTAAGCTCTGTAAATCAATGCCGTCCTTTCAAACGGAGTGTAGTAAACGAAGCCGAACTAAACGGTAATTCGTCAGATCAATATCCACTGCTGCGATGAATCTCACTTGTCACGGCCACGGCCATTCTATCAACTCTTTGCCTGCCTAATACTTAATCAATGCTCTATGTATAACAACATTTTTTGTGGTAACTTTAACGGCAACGCATTCGCTCTAAATCTATTCACGAAAAAAGTCACCCGATCGACTCCCGCATTCTTACACACACACACACACACACACACACACACACACACACGCGCGCGCGCGCGCGCACGCACGCATATGTTCTATTTCGGTTGAACGCATATATTATGGTTTCATGGATCGTTCCCCCCTGCGTTTGCTTTTATCGGTGCCTTTCTCGCGCTTCCGTTTCGGGATTCTAAATCGAAAGCTCGAGCGCCGCACGTACAGGGAGAATAATCTTTCTTTTTTTCCCCTTCCTCGATGCTTTATGGTCTGTGTAGCCGCGTGGTTTCGACGCCTTCACTCGGATTCCCGGGAACTCGGTCTATAAGGTTTTTTATTATCTATCCGCGCTACCGAGATTGTAAATTTCATCTAGTATATATACCAGTGATTTTTTTTTTAAGTACAGCTGGCGACTGTTTTGAGGATTAAACGATTTGAGTAAATCTTGTACTTTCAGAACGATGACGGGGCTATGGGTTTGATGCTTCCAAAATGTAGCTGGTAAAGTCATCTTTTTCGAGAACTGCTTTATTCAGTTGGTTTATTTATTGATCGATTCAAGTTGGCAATGAACACGAAGCTTTTTTCGATCAACGATCGAAGAACAAAAATCGTATATCTTTGTGAAGAACGACGATACAATGCTAAAACTTTAATCACGGCGAAAACGAAACTTATCGTAATGATATTCCATTCCGAGAAATCCCTATCATTAAAAGCAAATCTTTCATTATACAATCGGCGTGCAAAACTACGCGTATTTTACCATACAAAGCGACTAACACGCTTACATATAAACTCTAATAGAAAACGCATTAAAGTCTGCAGCTGATCTTGCAAGCGAAGCTACATACATATGCATATATATGCTTTTTACGATTATGCTCCCAAAGAAAATGTCAACGCTCCGCTCTGTATTATCGTAATCTCTCTCATGCGAGCGAATTGCGTGAGCTCTGCTGATGTGACCGCGACGATGATGCCATTAATGATCTTGATAGTTCTTAATCTCGACCGATACTTTTTCTTACTCCACTGACGACCCACTTGTACATACGAACATCTATAATATACCCATTTAGTCGCGCTACACGAAATAACTTTTTTCCACTTTTTTTTCTTGCACTTCACTTTTTTACATTTGCACTGTGTAGACACAATAAAAAATCTAATCGGAATAAAGTAAATTGGGCGTATAGGTTTGAATCGCGATGGGAATGAAAAAGAGTCGGAGCGTAGACGATCGTTTAAAGTTTGGTAGAGAGGTTCATGTGAGCTACACGGGGCTTGGTCTCTTACTGATTGTGGGAAAAGGAGCGGCTCACTTTATGGAGAAACATAAGATATGTAGAAGAAGAAAAAGAACGTTGAAGCCAAAATTAGGGGCTTTCGAGGCACAAAATGTGGATTTATCAC
>UELV01079485.1:0-36361 GCA_900490015.1 Megastigmus stigmatizans | reverse complement strand
ATATATATATATATCACTAAATGAGTCCCAAGTCACTCATCAATTTTTCACCTAACAAAGCTATTGAAAGTAATGATTCTTGAATAATTCTTTAATCAAATAGGTATTAAACTTGCTAAAGAGTAGTTTATACCTTGAGTAGATCTATAATTAAGCTGTACAAACGTATTTTGATTCTTGATATACAATTCAAATTATGAAGCACAAGTGAAAACAGGTAATTAATTATCTTAAAGGCATTTATGATATTTAAATAACTGTTCATTGTAATTGAACAAACTTTTACCTAAAATAGTTGTAACTATTTATATTTAATTTAATTTCTCAGTTATTGTGAATAACTGAGAACCATATTTGAAAAACAAAATTCAATGCTGATTCTACTAAAATACATTTTATTACTTAAATTTGCCTTATTTAGAAACATTCAACATGGTCCATGAATTTATGTTTATAAACAAAAATAGCACCTAATTACGGTGGTTAAATTTCAAAGGATTATTATTATTATTCCTTACAAAGTTATGTGGATTTTATAAATTACATTAAAAAATATGAAATAAATTATAAATTAGACAACTTTTTATTTTACACAAGTAATGATGAGCTTCATTTTTTTTGTTTTAGTAGGATATTGATAAATTCCATTTATATTTTAATATTTAATATTTTAATAAGTAAAGAAATATTTGGAATAGTATAAAATTTTTAACATTAATGAATGATTAATAAATTAATGTATTTAAAAAGTTTCCTTACTGAATCTGAATTTATAATACAAATTTAACCACTATTTATAGGCATGGTATTGACCTGGATAACCCTGGCCCGAACAGCTCAACTTCTCTCTTGAATAGCTGTTCATCTGGAGAGGCTATGTCTTCTGCACCACTTTCAGACAGCGGAGATAGCACTGGGAACCGATCGGCTGATAATGCAACACCCCCTATGCATTTTCTTACACCTCACGTTGAAATATCCATTCCGTATCCTGAACAAACCACCGCTACACGCAATCCAAGTCCTGCGCCCTTGAATGGTGACAGTCCCAACAGTCCACAAAGCGCCGACAGCAATAGCAATGCTCCGACCAGTAGCCATCATCAAATTTCCATAAATACTACTACTACACATAAGTAAATACTAATCATATTATTTAATTTATAAATTGACATAATATTAACAAAAAACTATTTTTCCATTCTATGCGCCAAATCGCGGCCTTTATGCACGTTGCGATTAGTAAATTAAGTTAAATTAAATGATTAATTAAACTATTTTCTAAATTAGCATTGGAGATGGAGAACAAATCATCACGCCTTCGATCTCTCTTATTCCAATAAAACAGGAACCAAGCAGCAATGGAATGATGGATGAAAATGGAGCAACATCCAGTAATCTACCTTTACCGTCACTTATTAAGGTATCGCCGTTAAAGTCCTTGCTTCGCGACGATTTACGTCGCAAACTCTCGAGTAGCTCTGGGAGCAGCAACAACAACAATAATAATACCAGTAAGAACCATAACAACGGTAGCAGTAGTGGTAGTATAAATAATAACAGTTCGACGTATAGCAATTTACATTCGCGCGGCGAGCCACCAACGTCGACAAGACCAGATCCACGCAGTAGTGGCCTTCAGTGCAGTCACTGCAGGATAACTTTCCCTGATCAAACCCTCTATTTTTTGCATAAGGGTTGTCACAGTGAAAGTAACCCTTGGAAGTGCAATATATGCGGGGAACAGTGCTGTAACTTATATCAGTTTAATTCGCATTTACTCAGCAAGAGTCATCAGTAGACCAGCCCACAATTACTTTCAGTTACTTGGATAATGCTCTTTTTTCAATTATATTTCTATAAATCGTAAAGCACGTTGGAATATTTTTTTAAATTTCTTTCATTAGCATTTTGCTTTTTTTAAGTTGAGATTTTTTTCTTGGTCAATATAATGAAAACCAAGTATCACTTTTAATGAATTATATTTGAATTATACAGTAGGTCAATAATTACTTGAACTAAATTATTCTTTGTATATATTGAAAAAATAAGTTCATGTTCAAGTAATATTTTCTCTTATTTGGTATTGGGATGGAGAGAGTTACAGGTAATGCCATTCATGCAAAGCTTTTGAAGAGGACTCTTACCCAGAGAGTGTATGTATATACATATATGTATGTATAAAATCAAGAGCTCTCTCTCAAGGCTTTAAATTTTCGCTATCGGACGGAATTTTTTGGCGCTAGTTCTAACTCTTCTGCTCTCAATAATGAAAATTGACATTATTTTTTAATCAAAAACATGGGTACTTGTAAATATTTTGAATTAATTTATTGATGAATGAGATATTTTTTATATATTCTGAGGGTTCTATACCAGTTCCAGTACTATAATAATTATAAAACACATTTTGGTTTTTAAAAAATAAGTTACATTTTGAAGTTGTATAGAAGATATTTCTTAATATTCGTGTAGATTTTTTTTTTTTTTTTACATTTTAACGTCGCTCTATTTATGTTCCCACGCGATGCTAATCAGCGACAGAGGTCTACGGTGTGTTTGTAAACAAAGCACATGTAATATTTTTACAGAGGTGCTTGTGTCAATCGGCCGAGACTTGGGCTCGAAACCCGGGACCGCCGGACTACGAGCCCATCGCTCTACCGACCGAGCCACCGTAGGCCTCTCGTGTAGATTTGATTGTATATTTTTTTATTCGTTTCTAAATTATTTAAAAAATATTGTATGCTTATGCATAAGAAAAAAAACTTATTTTTTTTTGTACATTGAATAGCAGATTTAATTTGCATAAGACTTTTATAAAGGAGGTCGCCTACGCTGGCCTCTATTGAAATTGCAAGGGAAACCTACGAAACTTGCACTATCGTTTAGATTATAAAAAAAAAAGTTTAAATTTAAAAAAAAATTAATTCCCTTGACGGGAAATATTAAAAAAAAAACCAAAATGATTCAATATGCTTAATACATGTAAGTAGAAGCAGACAAGTATAGAAAAACCCAATTTTCAATCAATTTTTTTTCAACTTTTCCGTCAAGTAATTGTTTTTGTAAATTTAATATCATTTTATACTCTTAGTAATGATAAAGATTTTTTGCATTTTCACTATCTTCGTCGACAACCTCCTTTGAAGTTTAAATATAATTAAATCTTTCTCAGTTTTAATATATTCTCATTCATTCCAGAATGGTTACTTACAATCTTAAACCAAAGATTGCACAAAAGTATTTTTTAATTAATTTTTAAATATTTTAAATATTTTAAAATAATAAATAAACACTTTGTTCCTAGAAAAATAAAGCTCTGCTGGGGTATTAATTTTAAGCTAAATTAAACAAATATTTACAAGTAAGCATGTTCTAGTAAAAACAAGTGAGTGAATTTCCATTGTGGGCGGCTGCCGTTATACTCACCTGAAATATCGTATGACGAGAGAAATCGTGCCTTTATGCAAACTCGTCCATCAAGCAGTCACCATGTGAGAGCGAGATCCGTCCATAGGGCTTGACCGAATTATTTCAAGCTCCATGCATCTAGTTATAAAAAATCGAGTAGATATATATTAAATATACATCTATAAAAAAAATTTGTATTTAGTAGATAGGAATTATCTAGTTTACCTCCATGTAACTTGCTACGATTCAATTACTTGGAAAAAAAACGAAAACACGATTCAATGCGATAAACATGCTGCCCCAAGCTTCCAATAATTCAGTTATTTATAAAGGAAGAATTTCATTTTTTTTAAATAATTGGTTATATTGGTCGATTAGTGTAAAGATGCATTTATATTGAAAAAAATAAATTTCACTTTACAACTTTCAGCTGTTAGGTTCACAAACTTGCTTGAACATGAGGTTTTAGGAATTTGTGTGAAATTATGTAAATACTGGCCAAAACTTTGTATAGCAGTTATGTTGTTGTTCGACATATTTTAAAAATATGTGTTCATTTAGTTCTTTTTTCACTTTTCTTAATGAAATTTAAGCTTTTTAAAAGTTCTTTCATAAAGTAAAAAATGTATTTAAAATATTATTTTGTGTGGAGGTAATTCCTATTTTTGTGATTTGTTTATAATAAATATGGACTGAAGCAGTCGATAATTCTAGTCCACCAAAGGTTGAGACTATAAAAAAGAGTAATGTTATTATATTATATATCTTTTCCAATATAACATGAAGTTTATATTGATTAAACAGTTTAACCAATTATTTAAAAATTAAGGAGGCTGCTTCTTACTACTCATTCATATTTGAGATGATATAATTTCACTAGTAAATACCTGTGACTATTAAATTGGGTCCATAATACAATATATAATAATTTAAAATCGTAATATTAATAAATTAAAAAAATTTCATAAAAGAATTCAATATTATTTTGAATATTTTTGGATGCTTGTGGTGGATAGAAAGACCAAGCCTTACGTCGTGTTTAAGCATTAGTAATACTTTGACCCGTCTTATTTTTCTTCTGAAGAAATACTATTTACAGAAGACTAAAACGTGTCAAGAGCATTGTATGTATACAATACATACCTTGTATGTATAGGACCAAGAAATGTGGTCAAGCATATACTTTCTATATTTAAGTACCAAAACCTCATTCATCAAGTTTAATTTTTTTACATACTTCAGTATAGAAAACATGTATGACATTCACGAATTTCTTATTCGAAAATCGTTTTGAGTGCTTTTGGTAAAATCACAAGAATCAATTAAGAGGATGAAAGAAAAAAGCATAAAAGCTTCACTGCATTTTGCCTTTGATTCGACAATTTATTTTATATATAAATATTTGTACAGAGTTAAAATTAAGAAATGAAACAAAGAAAATAAAATTAATTGAACAAAGTAATTATAAATATATAAACAAGGTAACACAAATATAAAGTTTTTATGTATAGTTGTCACAGAGATAACGAGAATTGTTAATGAAAGGAAAGAGAAAAAAGATAGACAGTCATATATACACTGCTGTAAATGGTTGTAGTTCTTTAATAACTGTTCTATATATTGAATAATTAATTAATTCATGATCGCAATTAACGCATATTATAATAGCGATCTACCTTTAACATGTAAGTAATTTATTACCTTGCATTCCAAGAACAATTAATGAAATACTGTGCAATTCTTAATTACTAGTACCACAATGAAGAACAGCGTTAACGATGCTTCTTTTTAAAGACTTCAAAGTACATTCTTATTTTTCTGATAATTCCCATTTCATTATTGAGAAAAGTACGTGAAACTCCACAAACTGAAAAATATAAATTCTTTACTGAAATAAAAATCATCGAATAATTTGTAATTTATAGTTAATACACTTGTAAACTATTGAAAGCAAAATATGATCAATGAAAAATTTGAGAGAAGTTATATAATACACAACTAAATTTGGATGGAAGCATTATTAATGTACAAATTTTTTAGTAAGCCTTATAAATATGCGATCACGTGTTCATTATATTTTTGTCTGTGGTTGGAAATATAAACAAATTGTTCGATTAATCGAAGAGTGTAAAGTGCTAATAAGTGCCTGATAGATGTCAAATTGGAGATCTATATTTCCTTCTTGTTCATGTATTCATGCTATCTGTTTAATAGAACAAGCATTTCTTAATGTTTAAAAAAGCAAATAAAATAATTATATCACAATTTGTTAAAAGGGTACAAGTAAACAACTTATGGATAAAATAATCTTTCAGTTTGTTTTTAACTGCCTTTGTTATAAATAATTAACATAATAGTTATTACATGATTTCCACTTAAATTTTCTAAATTTGCTGTAATTTATTGAATAAATACATAATTATTATTTTAGGTTAATGTAAATCAATAAGTTTTAATGAAAAATATTTTTAAACAAGCCATTTATTCTTTTTCAACATTCCAAAAGATAAATATAATAAAATATTCTAAAATAATGTCTATACTTGTATCCTTTGATAATTTCAGTATGTTCAGATGAAAAGTAAGTTAAGAAAAAAAGTATTAATTAGAAAATTGGTTCACAAATGCATTACGAATGAGAATGTCACTTGACAAATAAGCCTTTGCACAGTGTTTTTATGTAGAACCAGAACATAGAAAAACGCCTTATACTGTGATTGCGCTTACCAAGAAAAATTAAGGAAAAAATAGTACTCAATCTAGAGAATATAGAGATGTAATAAAATAATGCACCCTGTCCATTCATTGACAATGGAATAAGAGTCAAATGTGTTTAATAATTTATAAAAAGAGAAATATTGTTTACGTTATTATGGTGTAATGGGTATAAGAAATGCTAAATACATATTTATTTATGTATAAAAGTACAAAACAAAATGAAATGACACAGTGTCATTCTCATACCTTGAACTTGTACACCTTAACTTTCCATAAATTTTTCCAAACCTCTTTAATTTTAATTATCAAACATTTTGATAATTTGTTTAAATGAATATTTATAATTTTATTACTGTTAATTAGCTAAAAATTTTGTGATTTATTTTATAATATACATTTTTAATTAACACCTTACAGTTGTAACATTTTGAAATTATATGAGCGTACGTGGATTTCTGAGTGCATGTATTATTATAAAAATATAGATATAATAAATACATGAATAACTGAACCCTTGTACTTTCAATAATGAAATGCACCTGTTTTAATTCTAGTAAATAGCTTACGAGTTTTGCAACATATATATTTATGTACATTAAACAGTAAAACTCCTTCCTTACTTCATCTCTTAACTGCCAGGAAAATCAGTCTTATGGGATTTGCAATACTTCATGACAAAGCAGTTAAGGAGTTAAACAAATATTTTGCATGACGAAAGTACAGTGTTTCTATCAGGAAAAAAGTTCCATGCACTTTTCAGCTTATTTATAGTTAAATAAAAAGCAAAGTTGGATGTACTAGTTATTTCATGCAACCATCTATGATTCCTCAAATTATAAATTAGATGCCTTTCATGGAAAAGATCACCAAGGTAGTAGCAAGAGAAAAAATTATGCAAGATTGTAAATGCAACTACAATCTTTAAAATGATAGCAATAATTTATTTTTTGAATTTTGAATATTGCATTGTTGAGCAATATAAGTATATGTTATGCTCTAACTCTCATCCCATTTATCAGTCTATGCAATTTATAAAATAAATAACAAAAGAATGTTGTGCAAAATTTAATTTATTGATCAACATATTAGTCGATAGAGACCAAATCTGACAACAATATAACATGTTAGGCAAGACAAGAGTTTTAAGTAAACAAATGATGAATGGATAGATCATGCATTACAAATAGTATACCCAGATCTTTAATAATTTTAAAGTTTTTTAATTTATTATTTAAATAAACTTTTTAAGACATAAGTAATTATTTCTAGTAAATTAAATTACATATTAACTTACATATATGCATATGCAATTTTATAATTCCATTATAATAGTGAGAACATAAAACATCTATTTTTTTTAACTTTATCAAGAATTTAAATTGATTTTAATATTGTATAAGTATTTCAATAATGATTTTTACATTAAAATGTTCTAATTAATATAATAAATCACAAAATATACCGATAACTTTAGTTTCTATGTTGAAATAACATAATGATTAACTTACAATGAATCTTTTAAAGTGTTCAAAATGAAATGCAATTTTGAAATGGTGAGTCTCACTTTTTTTTGTATTAGAATAAAATAAATCCTGGAAATTTAAAGGATAAGGTTTATTAAGTTAAAAATGAAATTACATATAAGAATAGAGCCGGGCTTTCCACTGTAAGTAAATTTATTAATTTATATCTACTTTAATAATAAGTTTTTCAAAATGTTATTCTAGTTTTACGAATTCTAAAACTATTATTTCGTAATCAATCTCATATAGTTATTTTAAATTGATCTGATATAATTTTTTATTTACACATATATGTACATCAAGAATCACCTTATCTATATTTTATCACGAGAAAGGCTGAAAGATGAGTAAGTAGCTGAAATAGAAGAACGTAAAAGAAATCATAACAGCAAGTTCATAGTTCATTCTCATGCGTATGCATTGAGTATTTCCTCTCCTTATCGATCAGCAGTATCAGCACTTCTAAAAACAGTTAAATATTTCTGTTAATTTAATTAATACGTACTTAGTTATAGATTTATATGAAATGAATACGTTCACGTCGTTCTTATCGCAAGCATTATCAATACGCGCGTACTGCAAGTGATTTTGAATATAAAAATATCTATGTAGGTATAGATATAAGAAACACTTCTAAAAAATAATATAATTCATTACTTTTTATTTTTTTTATGTATAAATATACATTAAGTATTTTCTTAATAGTAACATCCATGCCTACAATAAATTTATTGTCACTCAAAATTTATTTCATAATATCATGTAGATTTATCATGTAGTTTCATTTGGTAGGTTACAGATTTACTATAGGTATTATAAATAAGGAATAAATACTAAATAAATATTTGAATTACTGTTTAGCTTAATTTTTTATACATTTAATCGAAATTGTAATTATAATTTATTTCTGTTAAAAGAAAGGACAAAAATTAATTTGAAAAAATTAATGTAAAATATAATCTCATGAATTCTGGATGCATTTTTCAAATAATAAGCCATGATAAATTTTAATACCTACAATTAAAGACTGTATTTTTTTCAGAATATTTATTAAAATTATTACTTTCTTAATAACAATACCTGTATTAAAAATAATAAAAAATATAAAAGTATCAACAGAAATTGTGTACTTGTGAAATGCTAAGAGAATATGGCATCGACAATGGTACGAGCGCTGAACGATGGTGGCGCTTTTGTAATTTTACGCACCTTTGAACGAGCTACATTTATTCAGATTGATATCACAGAAGAGTCAGAGCTATCAGAGGAATATCAATCCAGCAGTTGCACCAAAAATTATTTCCAAAATCTTACAAGTGATTACCATTTCGGAAAAGCAAAAAACTCTCGGGGTAATTATAAACCAAATGGAATAATTTCTGTGTTTAACATTAATTTTCTTTTTAGAAAAATTGTTTTCTCGTGTTATTATTACATTTTGGTTATTTTAAAAAATTATTCAAAAATAATTATCCTAAATGTGGCAGTATATTAGTGTACAATGTAATTTACATGTAACTGCTTATGTCATATGTGTAATGATTAATCATATTTATTGTATGTTAACTGTACTTAGCCTCTAAATCGTAAGTTTCGGATTAATATTTTCAGTCAATTAAGTAAAGCTCTAAGTATTTTACCTTTATATGTAAAAAATAAAAATTTATCTGCCTTTTCATGTATTTTCTATTATTTAATTGTCACAGAAACTGAATAATGGTTATGTTATGGTTAGGTTATGTTTTCATAAACAACATAACCTAAATTACTAATTATTACATTAAACTTATCAAATTTTTTTTAAATAGAGATGGAAAACGAAATATCAACTCGAAAAGGTCTTTTGACTATTGGCTTAATCTTCATGTTATCATCAACATCTTTATTTTACGTTTACATGAGTTTTCCAGAACTGCAAAAGTAAGTTTATTATATTACATCTATGTGTACATATATATTTAGAATATTAGCAGCTGCTTTTTTCAAACATCCTTTTCTTCTAAAATATACACTTTTTTTAAAAATATTTTAATTGGCCTTTTGCAGTCTTGCTTAGGCCATGACCAGGTCATAGATACACTTTTATAATAGCAATAATAATACATAATATTAGTAAAAATTTACACAATTTTATCACTACTTAAAATAAATTAAAATTACAACATATTTATAAGTGAATCAATACATCTGATATTACTATTCAAGTTGATACAATGTCAACAAAACCACAGTAGGTTGAGACGTTGACATTGTATTTGGAATATTAGATATAAAAAACAACTTTTGCGTAATGTTTAGAAAAATATTTTTTATTTATGCTTTTGGTGCAGAAGAAGTACTGTAATTAAATTACTTAAATTATTTAATTTTATTTTTCAGAGATGAAAAACAATTTGTAAAATTGCCTGTTAATATTGAAGATGCTAAAAACCTTGGAAAACTATTAGGATCTTATAAAGACTTATATTATATGCAAGTCCTTACAGGTCTATTAGTAACATATATATTGTATCCTTTTACTTACAAATTCTTTTTAAATATCACTTTTAAATCAATATTTTTTCTTAATTAATTATTATAGTCTTCAAACATTTGCTATACCTGGATCAATTTTCTTATCGATTCTTTCAGGATATTTATTTCCTTTTCCATTAGCTCTTACTCTTGTTTGTACCTGTACGGCAGTTGGAGCTTCGTTGTGTTATTTACTTTCTTCATTAGTAGGAAAAAAACTTGTAAGCAAATACTTTCCAGAGAAAGCCAAAAGTTGGGCTGAAACAGTGACTAGGCATAACGACAACTTGTTAAACTACATGGTATTTTTAAGGATTACGCCATTGTTACCAAATTGGTTTATAAATCTTGCAAGCCCAGTAGTGGGAGTACCTATGCTACCTTTTACGATAGGTACATTTTTGGGCGTTGCTCCACCCTCTTTTGTTGCTATTCAAGCTGGGCAAACATTAAATAAGTTAACCTCATCCAGTGATGCCTTTTCATGGAATAGCATATTTTTATTATGTATTTTTGCATTACTGTCTCTTGTACCAGTTGTATTTAGGAGGCAAATCAGGGAAAAATTCGAATAAAATCAAAATATTTTTAGAAAATTTTTTAGGTATTGATGGTAACATTATTTATAATTAAACTAAATAAGTTTTAGTTACAATTTTCTAAAACAGTTTTACCATTTGCATTTAATTTACTAAATGAATTGTACATTACTAGTAATGTATTTATTATATTTATATATATTTGAAAATTGTAAATGCACATTGACACTAATTGATTGTATGGAGATTGTAATGGGTACTGGACCTCAGAGCTCAATTTCTGCTATGTCATCATTTGACACCACTAAGTAAAGCCAATAAGTTAATGTTTTGATTTTTGTTTTAGTTCATTGTATTAATAAGTGACAAAAGCATTCAAAACTTTGTAAAAACTATAAATACTTTAGATTCATTTAGAAAAGAGTTTTTCTGTTTAATTTTAAATATTGTACAGATAACTTATTTTGTACAAAGCAGCTGAAAGTCGTTGTTACAGTAAAAACCTATGCATTAGAAGAATAGTTTAAGATGTAATTGTTAGTATATGAAATGGTGATTCAATTTTCAACAAAATTGTTCTTAAATACTATAGTTTTAATATCATAATGAAGGCAAACTCTTCAACCAAAATATTTAAACTATTTAAGGATTTTACTACCTTTTTCAAAATTTAATATTAATAATCATGAATATTTAGTTTTATACATATAATATAATAGAGAATAATTGATAGATTACAGATCTTGAAAAGAATGACAGACGTCTATAAGTACTTATCAACGAAATGTTAATCTAACTACTTTCCATTACTTGGGTATATTTATTCAGTAGTTTATGATTCATAATAATCATCATAATAAGAGAAACAAATATCAAAAATATTCAAATCATCTTGAAGCTAATATTAATTACAAGTACTGTTTAGAATATAAATTCAAAAAAATTAATTATAGTTTTTGAAATTTTATTCAACTAAAATTTTGGATCACTATTTGATATTCTAAATCCTAATAGAAAACAAATTTCCTTTATTAAATTATTTACCCATGTGTATTATTAATAGCAGATAGCAAAAGAATTATGTGTAAAATATAATAAATTAAATCATTAATTGAATTATATATTTTTAATCAAATAAATATAAATTTGAGAAAAAAGTTTGAGTTTTATTTACTTATAAATTAAAATCTTCTACATTTATAAAAATTACTGTTATTTATTAAATAGAATCAGATCAGAATCACATGTGTTTCTTTTCAGTAATTTCATTACATTTATTTTTTCACATAGAAACAACAAAGGTTTCTAGTTTCCTCAACATTCAAGATTTTAATAAAATACATGCATATATCATTAAATTACTTGTTTATGTATAGTTGTATGTTACGGATAAATATTTTATTAACTTTAAAAATATTTAGAATGTTGCTATGTACACTACTTATACGATAGATAATAGGTACAATATTTTAAGGGTTGAAATCAAAATGTTCCAACAGCATCCATACCTGTGGAATGTATGTATAATGTATGCATTAGCAATATAACTGAATGTATCATTATGGAAATTACATTAAAAAATTCGAAATCGTTTGCAGATTTTGTAAACTAATTGCAAAAAATCGCGTAAGTATATCTCATTTACTTAATAAAAAAAAAACAAACATGATTGTGGCAACAAGAGATAAATTGGTAATGCTTTTTAACTTCTAATAAAGAAATAGGGGATATAGGTAGTGGGTTTCTGCTGTTTCAAATAATACGGAGAAGACAGCATTTCAGTTTTATAAATATAATAATTTATTTACTTGTTCTTTGATTAAATTTTAAAGGCAATTTACTTTCAACATTTACTATTTTTTTTATTTTTTTCAATTTTCATAGAAATCTTAGGTGTAGTATGTATGTACAGGAGTATATCTATATAAATTCCACAATACAGATATACTTTCAAACGATTTATTTACAAATACAATGAGCGCTTCAAATTAAACGCACCGCTTAATTTGATGGAAAAAAATTACCCTTGAAAAGTGTTTTATAATATACGTATCAAGGCGCGCGTCAGCGCGCCACAGGTAAGTTATTATTATCTATTAAAAATTCCGCTTGATAAAACGGAACTACGATGTATAAAAATATAAAAATAATTTTTTTACTTAATGTGCCGAAAGTACCACCTCTCCAGACGCCTGTTCGAGAATGTTGTATTTTCGTCCTCGCCAGGCAAAAAAATAGTGCTTATACCTACTCAGGAAGAAAATTGACCAGCATGTTTGTTACATCAATTTACATGAGTTCTGGAGTGTGAAAGTTTTTTCCTCCCTAATGGCGTGATTTACTTTTTTGCTAACAAATGATAAGCGATTTATTATTATTACAGTGTTATCTTTATAGTGTAATATACGCTATATGTATAACTATTAAATTAACAGTACGAACTAAGATAATTGATTGTTATTGCAGTAGTGTTGTCTGAAGGAAGACTCATCGGACGCCAATACCACCAATTGTACCACACTAAAAGCAGATGTATAATAAAAATTTAGTTTTTGTACAAATTTTATTAACGCTAATCAATCTCGAGAGAAGTCTACGCATTTGTTATAGCTTGCCTAATCTCTATTTTGTTTAAATTAAGAAATAATTTCATTGCACTGTCATGGTCACGGTATGTTATTAGATGTAAAATAAATCAAATAATATTTCTATCAATGCGAGGAAGAAGGTGCTATTTCAGAAACACGTCTAAAGATGATATTTCGGCAACTCTCGATATAGCCCTATCTCGGCGCAATATTTTCTTTCTAAAACGTAATTGTGCGGCTGTAGATTAGCTTCGAGCTTTGAAATTTTTGGATAGATGCTGAATTCGTTGTCACAAGGACCATATTATATTAAATACTGCCAATAACAATGTTCAGGCTATGATACTACAAGTTTTCAGAAAAGAAATATTGCTCCGAAATGTATCTCATAAGACAAACATAATATCAAAATATTACTTGATAAAATAAATGTTTTTTTATATAATCAAAAAACTTACGACTTTGTCCAGCTTTTAATAAAATACTCAATTTTTGACATTTTTGAGTACATTCTGGACTTGGGTTTAATTGTATCAATCGTTCCCCACTTGAACATTGCATTATTACGTTTGAACATTCTGGACTAGGCTAAATAAAAAATATGGTTATATTTAAAATATTGTAAATATAAATAAATTGAAATAATTTTAAAAATAAATGTTAGAAAAATTAATACATTCCAAACTTTACTTCAATGCTTATAATTTTAGTTTAAAAATTTAAAGTAGCTTCTAAACTTAAAAAAAATTTTTTTAATAAAATTGTTTGGAATAATTATTTTTACTAACACATTTAAAAGTAATTTTTTATTTCTGGTTTACCAAATTATAGCTTGTAGACGTGGGCTCATCAATAAAAATAAATTTTTCTGTGCTAGGGTTCCACCAATCTGGTATCCCTGGTAGTTTAGGAAACAATTTTCTTAATTTTCTACCTGGATCCATGCGATTAACTCTCCACTTAATATGTGTATTTCCATGAGTAATTGGATTAATATCGAGTCTTCTGTACATTACGTCACGTATTGTTCTAAAAATGTTCAATTATTATTTATCTGAAAGAAATTTAATATCTATTTCATAGCATAATAAAGAAGTAGAGTATAGCAGTATATTACTCTAAAAGTGTGCAATGGAGGTGGTTCCTGCTCGAGTCGACAAATACAAAATCGAGAATCATCTTTGCACACATGTAGCGTATTTTACTTTTCCACACTTAGTACACAAATTAGAACTTTTTTTAGGTCAATTAGAATATAGTTACCTGTAATACTCTTGATTAGATATAACTCGCTCTGCATGGGTGTCAAAAATGTCTTGATATTTAATGTAAGTTTGAAAAAGTTTATTCATATCAACCTTTTCTGATTTTTCGAGGCGTATAAATGGATTACCGGTATTGAATGTAGAACTAATGTTATAATTTGTTAAATCTTGTACAGAATTGGCTGTACTGCAAGGCCAACAATCCATTTCATTTACTTGAAAATATGGATTTTCGATGAGACACCATTCATCATACCATTCTGAAAAAAATTTAATTTGGGGTATAAAAAAAGTTAAATGAATTCTGGCAAAACTTATGTCAAAGCTGCTATTTTGTAAATATAAGTATAATAGAGATTCTTTTTGGTAAATAAATTATATATTTTAAAGTTAAAAACAAATTTTGTAATAATTTATTCTTTATTTTAAACGAATACAAATAGACTTATTAATTTAAAATTTAATAATCAAATATTCATTTTATACATCTTGATAAAAATTGGAAGCAATTGATACTTGTTAAAACATGTAATGGTTAATCTTAAATATGTAGTTAAAATGTATTAAAACAATATCAAAATCTGTTGAGCTAAATAACTTCGATTATCTTACAAAGTATGAGTATATTGCAACAAATTTTTACACACAAAATTTTTAAATATTTTTCTGCATTTTTTTAACAATTATTAGCAATCAAATCATATTAATATTTGATAGTAATAACAAAATTTTTAAGACTAGATGAATTCAAAAAGTATTGAATAAATCTATTAGATTCTCAGAAATATTTTCTATAAAGGTATTAAACGATACAATGTGGAAATTGTTCAAAATATATAAAAAGCAACTGAATGCTAATCAAACAGTTTTCAACATAATGTATTAATTTTATTTTAACAAATCAGCAGCTTATAGCTATAATGAAATATCGTGAATATTAATACTCATTTTGCTATTAAAATATGTTGTAGATTTTATATATTACCTGTAAATGATGGATATACTGTTATGATAGGAACAGTAAGTTTTCGAAAAACCCTTAATCCAGGATAAATGTAGTTTTGCAAATTCCTTAAAAATATGTTATGCGTCTTTGGATGATTATATAAAAACAATATACTTGCAATAAAAAAAAACAAAATTATAAATTTCAATAATTTTGAGGTAATTGTTCTTGTTTTTGAATTTTGAGTCTCTAGTACGATAAAACACTCTTTGAACACTTTCATAATTTGATCTTCTGAAATATCATTTTTAACAGCATATTCTTTAATGTTTAAAACCTCTTTTTTATATTGATCCATTATAAATATTAATATGAGAACAAAACACACTTGAAATTCGACATTTGATCAAAGTAAACACTGGTTTATTTTCGTTATTTTCTTGAAAGAAGAAAACCAAACTACTAAGTACATGTAAGAAACTCTCTCAACCAGTCCATCTTCAGTGAGAAGTTGAGGACTACTCTACTTAGTACTTATACCCTGAGCACAGTAGGTATAGCAGCTTTGAACTGGTCCAACGCGTGCAGATGTTTGTTGGACGCTTACGCTGGTTGATTTGACTGTAGGTAAGAACGGGTTCTTGCTCTTGCCAAGGCCCAAGTTGCCACTTTGATCCTTTCACTTTTGCGTGAATAAAAACAGAGTGGAGTTATCTATATATATTAGCTATTTTACCACTTGCCACTTGCGCTATGCTATTGTTGCTATTGCTATTCAGAGTCGAACCTGTAACTACAATAATTAATAGATAGATACACAACTCTGTTTTGTTAACGTAAAGTAGCAAAGTGGGTTCTAGAAGCACCCTTATGGGAAATGTAACCTGTAACAATTTTACTTATTTCCACGATTAAGTATTAGATTCATCTTTGTCTAACTTTCTAATCATAACAATAAAAAAATAATTATATTATTATTATACATTTCATTCGCACTTGGTAGTACTTACTACCTAGTACCTACCGAGTATCGGCTGCCACCCACGTCGGCTTATCGGCTGCTACGGCCTACGACTCGGACTATTATACTACAAACATACATGACATATTCTAGATTTGACATTCGTTTAACATTGCTTGTAATGTATGTACATCCACGAGCGTCTGATGGTTATATACAACTATACAAATGAAAAGTTTCACTATTGCTATGTTGTGATTCAAATACTACTAATTATGAAACTTTTCATTTCAATTTTTACTTTTATTTGACACGAGAAATTATTTTCTTCTAAACTTATATTTCACCTGAAAAGGTATATATACCTAACCTTAAAGCAATAAGATCGTTCTTGCAAAGTCAAATTAAAAATAGATGTTATATCGATAATAGAATATTACGAAAAATTAAAACTTTTTGTTATAGGATTGCAAATTAAAGAAGTAAAATGAGGTCGAGAAGTAATTCTGGAGTCCGTTTGGACTACTACCAACGAGTAGTCCATAAAATCATCATGGACCACCAGAACCCTGTGACTGGACTCTTTCCTGCAAGTCAAAACAATAATCATGCATGGATTCGAGACAATGTTTATACAATACTAGCAGTTTGGGGATTATCAATGGCATATAAAAAAACAGCTGATGCAGATGAAGACAGAGCGAAAACCTATGAATTAGAACAGAGCTGCGTAAAGCTTATGAGAGGACTTTTGATGGCAATGATGCAACAAAAAGATAAAGTTGAAAGATTTAAATCTACTCAAAATCCTCTAGATGCCCTACATGCCAAATACAGTTCTGTAACTGGACAGACTGTAGTTGGAGACAATGAATGGGGTCATTTACAGATTGATTCCATTTCACTGTATCTTTTAATTTTAGCACAAATGACAGCATCTGGTCTTCAAATAGTTTTCAATTTAGATGAAGTATATTTACATTGCATTCACATTTATGAAATTTATATTTATTGAAATTTTCATTGATATGTATATGATTCTTTCTAGGTAGCATTCATTCAAAATTTAGTATTTTATATTGAATCTGCTTATTGCACACCTGATTATGGAATCTGGGAAAGAGGAGACAAAACAAATCATGGTTTACCAGAACTGAATGCAAGCAGCATTGGTATGGCTAAAGCAGCCATGGAGGCTATGAATGAACTCGATTTATTTGGAGCCAGAGGAGGTCCGACATCAGTCATCCATATATTAGCTGATGAAGCACAAAAGTGTCAAGCAGTATTACAATCTATGCTTCCTCGAGAATCAAATTCTAAAGAACTTGACAGTGGTATTCTTTCCATAATCAGTTTTCCTGCTTTTGCAATCGATGAGCCTAATCTCATTCAATTGACAAGAGAGGCAATTACTAAAAAATTGCAAGGAAAATATGGTTGCAAGAGATTTTTAAGAGATGGTTACAGAACTCCAAAAGAAGACCCTAACAGGTTATTTTTCAAAATCTCATATTTTGGTTTGAAAATGTCAAAATGTGAAATAATTTTTCCAAATTTTTTCTATTTAATTAATAGATTGTATTATGAACCATGGGAATTACGGATGTTTGAAAATATTGAATGTGAATGGCCTCTTTTTTTTTGCTATTTAATTTTGGACTATTGCTTTCAAGGCAATAAAGAAGCTGTGATTCATTATTCAAAATTGTTAGAAAACATAACGGTAAGAACTGAAGACGGTATTAGATTAGTGCCTGAACTCTATGCTGTTTTACCTGCAAATGTTGCTGCTGAGTATGCTGAACCTGGAAGTCAAGAAAGAGAAGCATTAGGTAGAACTCCTTTTATGTGGGCTCAATCTCTGTATATTTTAGGAAAATTATTGCAAGAGGTAAATATATTTAATTTTATCACATTTTTTTAAATTTAATAAAATTTAATATACTGTATTTATAATTAAGGGATTTTTGGCTGTCGGAGAATTGGATCCTTTAAATCGGCGTTTATGCAGTGAGAAAAAACCAGATGTTGTAGTACAAGTTGTTATTTTAGCTGAAGATGCAGAAATCAGAGAAAAAATTGCTCAACATGATATTCATGTCCAAACCATTGCAGAGGTAGCACCCATAGAAGTTCAACCTGCTAAAGTTCTTAGTTATTTGTACACAAATTTAGGTAAATAATTAATGATTATGTAAAAGTATACTCTTAATAAAATGAATTAATTTTTAACTAGGTCGAAACAAAAAATTAGGACTATCTGGCCGTAAATCTAGGGATGTTGGAATACTTAGTACAAGCAAACTTTATTCGTTACACGATAAGATTTTCGCTTTTACTCCACAGGTACGTTGATATATTGGTAGATTGAAATATAGATTCGTTTTCTCTTCCAGACCGCCCCTTTTAATGTCTCTGAAGTCTTTATTGTATACAAAAGTTTATTGTATTTCTTCTTCTTGCGTTAAATTCAGTTGACAGACATGACCCGCTTCTACATCGCTTCGGACTATGAACTCATGATTGACATATTCAAAGGGGAAATTAATTTCTTAAAGTCTAGCTGGCAGAATATGTTAGGCCGACCACTTGTCGTCATGCCCCTCAAGAATGCCCATCTAGGTACAGTACAGCAAGAGCTAAAAGCCATACAATTAGGTTCTCCTTTCATTTTTATTATCCAAGTTATTTTTGTTTTCTTTATATTAATAAATTCTTCAAGAAGAGCAGAAGAATTTCTCTTGATAAATTAAATAGATTCCGAAAAAACTAAGCCCTGAACATATGGCTTTTAGGCACAGCAAGTCTTTTAACTATGTGTCAATTATATTGCCTTCATAAAGTTGACCACAATAAAACTCACACATTTTTCATTAACCAGCATGTGTGTGTGTTTTGTCTGTTTTATTTTGTGCTAAGTCGAAAATTCTATAAAAGCAGTACAATACCTACTGTTATAGTAACAAAGGAATGAGAAAATTTACTGTTACAATTATATTTTATGAAATAATAGATATAAATACATTATAAGTATATCAATCAAAAGTAAAAATATGTAATGAATTACATGTAATGAATTTGAGTCTATTCTTTGTATTACATAAAGTATTAGCTTAATTTGTTTTGTTTGGCGTGCGTGTATGTTGCATGTATTAGAACCTTGATGTCGAGGACTACTATACATCAAACGATGCGGCCTTCCTCGCCGATACGTTTACAACCAACTTGGCTTTCCTCACCATCAACTGGAAGCAAATGCTTGGCAGGCCAACTGTAACACTAGTTGCAACTAACAGCTACTTAGGTATGCTGCCTGTCGTTTAGAGCTTATTTCAAAAGTATAACAAACAGTGACTATTTCCTTGTTAAACGAATGAAATAAACTTATATTTTTTTCTTTACAAAACTAATATTATTTTTGTCAGTTTTATTTTATATTGCTTTTAAAAGAATTTTGTATCTCAGCACAATGATATGAGTATCAATCACCAAAACATTTATTTATCTGTACCGTTGCTTTATAATAAAAATGTTTCATTACATATTAATTTCTTTTATCTTTAGATCAAGGCAAAATACCATTGGCAATGATCACGACTATGAAAAAATTGAAAAGTGGTTATATCAATGGAACTCGTGTATCATTAGGAAACTTAAATGATTTTCTAAGCACTTCTTGCATTACTAATTTGAGTTTTCTGGGAAGCGCTGAAGATGGCCGACCGGACAAGTTCAATCCGCAGGTTTTATATCATAACTTTATTCTATAAATTTAGATTTATATATACCGTTCTTTTAAAAAAGAAATTTTACTTTTAAGGTACAACAATACTTAGATGAACATTTAATGAAGGCTTTCCCCTTACGCACGAGTTTATTAAATCGACCAGCGACTCACAGTGGAAAGAATATAAGACGTAGAATGTCAGTAAAAGGAGCAATTAAAAAAACAAGATCTATCGCAGTTGAGCGTACGTATTAAAAAAAATTGATAGAATAAATTTCTATCATAAATGTTATTATGTATTTGTTTGCATGACACCTGAGAGGAGTGTAAAATGAATTTCATACTAATTCAAACAGCGGCGGAAATCCCCATTGTACTTCAAGAACGTAAGTTTTCGAACCTAACAGCATGTGATACATTATATATTTTTCACCATGTTGTTATATATTTTTTCAAGTGGTTGTATCGGAAGTTAAAATTTGTACGGATTGTCTATGTTTTGCTGCACATATGTACATGCGATAATGGTTTTCATATTTAAAACGCCAATAAACGAAAGTGAAAAACCTAAAATTAAGTTTTAATTTTATATGTAGATAATATTCAATAACTTATAAACAATTTTGCAAAAAAGTAACGTGTAATTTAGACCTTTTTGATTATTTGTTTAACAGACATGAGAGTAAAAATGAGATGATATAAAATAGTCTTATATAAAAGTTTATATTTAATTAATTTAATGTACTCGCATAAGTTTCGTGTATCTAGTGTAAGCTTTAAAAAATATCGTTATTTTTTTTAAATGATGAATTAGCATATATTCTCACGTATTTGGATTTCTTTTAAATAAAACTTCTGCGATTCAACCATACGAATTCAAACAATTTTATAAATATTGGAATTGAATATCTGATTGCTTAAAGCTAATAATAAAATATTATGTAGCGGAAATTCTTGGCATGGCAGGAGAAGACCGTAGACCTTCAGCAGTTCTTTCAGTTAATCCATTCATTAAAGTTACCGATACTACACTAACTCCGACATCGACAATTGGTTCATCAATAGATCGCACTCCTTCACCTACTGAAGAATTGATTCACTGGAAACCTCATTCTCCAAAACCTAGCAGACAAAGAATGAACTCGGAAACCCAATATGCAGATACCGAAGTTGAAGAGTTAATGGCTATGTTGAGGGAAACTGAGAGTTTGGAAGAACAAGGAGATATCTTACAATATTTGGTAAATATCTATATTATATATTTTCCCTATCTTTTATGAAGCTTGAACCGTAGTCTGTAGATAAAAAAAGTAAGTAAGAATTAGACCTTTTTATATATAGACTACTAAATTCTCAAATGATAGATAGTATAATATCTCGAAACTCGAGAATTTTGAAAGCCAAATAAATATGCAATTTCTTTGGCTGTTACAGGTAGACTCACAGGGCTTGCACTTTAACACAGGCATGGTTGAGGATGGTCATTCAGTCCTCGTCAAGGATCTGTTAAAGGGCTTGTACGAAAAAGCTTGCCAGCAAAAGATGTGGGGTATAGTCCGGCATACGGCAGGTATGTTAGGCAAACGCGTTGAGGACCTCGCGAAGGCGGTAACAGATCTGCTGGTCCGTCAGAAGCAGGTGACGGTGGGCATGCCACCGGCTAATGAACACACAATAGTAGCACCGCTTCCTGAGAATGAGTTACGCTCGCTCATTCATCAGGCATATGGCGACGACGAATCCACGGCTATGCTCACACAGGAACTGCTTGTATATCTAGCCATGTTCATCAGAACGGAGCCTCAATTGTTTCACGAGATGTTGAGGCTCAGGATCGGCTTGATCATACAGGTAATGGCTACAGAGCTATCAAGGACTTTGATCTGCAGCGGAGAGGAAGCTTCTGAGCATCTGTTAAATTTGTCACCATTTGAAATGAAGAATTTACTACATCATATAATGAGTGGCAAGGAATTCGCCATTAGCAGCGGTAAGATTTTGACAAATTGCGTTTTTTCAATTTTTGCACGATAATGAAGAATGACTTAGTCAATTATAAAAGGACTCAAATATAATATCTAAAATTCAATCTAGTTAAGTAATGTATTTATAATGTAAACAAATGTTCAAAAGTAGAATCTTTTCATAACACAATCATTTCATCTACTTCATTCGTTTTGTTCTTTTTTTTTTTGTTAGTACCCATAAAGTAATTTTTTATAATGAATTAAAGTTATATTTCTTTTCATTCTACTAAAATTAAAACTGTATTCTGCATCTAAATAAATTTTTGATCATCAAATAACCATGTTACAGTTGGACGCGGCAACTTTTCTGTTATCAGCTGTAAATCTAGTCGAGTTAGTAAGGTGAATTATTTTAAATTTATAAGAAATGTGTATTAACCAAGCAATATATTATAATTTGATAATATATGATATTTTTAAAATCTTTTATTAAATAGAAATCACAAATTGGTGGCTTCTTAAATGCTGATCAAGAAAATGCAGAAATGGAACCAGATAGGCAAGGGCAATGGCTAAGAAGAAGGCGATTAGATGGAGCTTTAAATCGTGTACCTCGAGATTTTTATCCCCGTGTTTGGCATGTTCTTGAAAGAGTATGAAAGAGACTTTGGTTCTGATATAATCACCCTTTTGTAAAATACATTAATTCTTTAAATTATGTACTTTTTTAGTGTCAGGGATTAGCTATTGAAGGTAGAATACTCGCTCAAAATTTAACTCAGGAAATGACTCCAGGAGAACTGAAATTTGCACTAGCTGTAGAGACTGTTTTAAATACTATACCCCAACCAGAATATCGTCAGCTTGTTGTTGAGGCATTAATGGTATTGACCCTTGTAACAGAGTACAATATAGCTACTTCTCTCGGTGGCTTAATAGCTGTTGAACATTTAGTGCACAAAGCAAATGCTATATTCTTAGAAGATCAGGTAAGTAAAAATATACTTAAAATTAAATTATTTAATTTATATTTAATGTCTTGTTCTTTTTCAATTCAAATAGATGAAAATTGATGGAGATGCCACATTGTGTTGTGCAAAACCAAAGGAGCAGAGAGAAACTACAGTTATGGGTACTTTACTCTGTGGAGGAGCTGCTTATGTCTGTCAACATTTTTATGATTCTGCTCCAAGTGGAAGTTTTGGAACTATGACATACATAACAAGAGCTGTTGCTAGTTTATTGAATTGTTTACCAAAAGATGGAGACTTAGAGTGTTCGATATCTTAACCCCATTAACCGTTAATTAGTAGTTAACATCAGTTTTGTTTAATTATTCATTTTTTTGTTTATGTTCAAATTTAATAGTTTTATCTGAAGGATTTGAATGTTTATTAAATTTACTGTCTTATTGAACGAAAATTTCAGGTTTTCAAGTAGAAGAACCTTTGTACATGATATTGTATAATATATTTATACATTTTCAATGTTGATACAAACATTTTAAAGAATATACACTTATAGGAGTGTACTTTTATAACAGTTTAAATGACTTTATTTCCTCTAAATTTTTTTTATTTACAAACATAATAAAACCATAAGTATATTTAGGAAGTTGAAGAACTGCTATCGCTCCCACTAAACTATTTTCGATATCCATGAACTAAACTCAAATGCAGAAATTTAGTTACTTAAAAAGAGTTATCATTACATACATTCTAAAATATATAAACATACCTTTTCTTTTCAGTATCTTCTAAAGATTTTACTGATTCCTGTAATTGCTGAATCAAATTTTTTCTATATATCAATTTCAATGGTATAGATTTATAAGCAGCCTTTTTCATGTCAATAAGTTTTTTACATGCATCTTTATACGATAATCCATACCATTCCATTTCTTCTCTAGTGTACTATAATTAATATTAAGAAAATATTTTACAACTGATTAAGTAAATTTCTACAATCTACAATATAATATTAAATGACTTACCAAGGCCAAGTATTTTTCATATTTAGAATAAACTTCCTTTTGTTTTACAGGATCATCAGGATACAATGTTTTATCAGCAAGAGCTATAAGCATTTCCCGTTTTAAATTAAGAGCAAGCAATGACCGTAGATCACACGCTGCTGTCTAAAAAAAATTAATAATTTTCTACAAAATAAGTTCCTCTTTATAATAAATATTATAGTTATTATAAAATATTACTTTTAGTATATAATGATCGAATCCATAGTTCTCGTGAATCAGGTTAAGAGTACGGTTTGTTACAGTAGTTCGTATATACTTATTAAGTATTTCACTATATACAACTGATATCTTAAGAAGTGGAACCCAATAACGTACAGTTCTACGATAATATTGATGTTTTTTTATAAATCCTCTAACAACAGCTTCTCCACCCCAAATGCCCTGATCTATCTCTTTTGGGTATAGTAGAGGAAGTGGAACATTTTGTATGGGTTGACTGAAAAATTAAAAAAGAAAATTAAAAGATAATAAATTGATGACTTTATTATTCCTTTAATATTTAACTATAAAATTAAAAGATACTGTATGTTTTAAAAACAAATTATTGATAAAAGTGAAATATTAATTAATAATTACACATTTCCATCTGGTTTTCGCTCATATTTTCCTTCCTTTGGAATATAATGAACAGGAGCTGGCTGCGTCAGTTTCCACTCTTTCCAAAATTTTTTATATTCTTCTGGAAGTTCAGCACCTATACCTTTTGTCCATCGAGTAACTTTTGGAAAATAATACAATTTCTGTAAAAAAAATCAATTAATAATACTCTTTAGCATTAAATATCATATGAAGTATACGATTGTTGGCATTAATATGGAAAGTTTAATAAAATGTGCCATCAAACTTTTTAAATTGTAGATGAACGAAAACAAAATCAAATTCAATATTTTATTATTCACAAACTGCGTTGAAGTGAAGAAATCATTTATGGCTGAAATTACGGTATATACATACATAATTTATAAATGTACAAGTACAAAGAATGTTTAAGGTTATTTTTTAAACTTTACTATCACATATCTTTGCACAGAGATTATTTAAAATGAAAAATAATATTTAATGAACACTATTATATTTCACCTTTGTTAATTCGCGTGAGGTTGACATTTTAAAAATCACAGTTTTTCATACGTATAAAATCCCATAATATCATACTATATAGAGTTGATATAGGAATTGGTCGATTGTCGGCACTCGGTGCACTCGGCAGTCGGCAGCACGTGCGCACGTGTATATATTCTTAGTGTATACTGCATTAGGTAAGTATGTATCTATATAGGTACTTTTCTTTTTCCATAATCCGCCAGTATCCCGCGCACCCGTGATAAAAAAACGCATTCTGTAAAAGATCTCACACTCCACAGCCATAAAAATCAGAAGGTAAAAGTCGAATGTATCTACAGCTCCTAAAGTTCTCAATAATCACATCTATATAAAACATAATATTAAATAAAAATTTATTCTATTAATAAATTAAAATTTTTCACGATAAGCATTTATATTACGATTAAAATAGTCCTATAGGGAATGTGCTAAGGTCGGAGATTCCTATACCTTACTGATTTATGCATTTAACGAACTATATAAAGATAGAGACTGATATATAGAAAAAATTCTATCCACATTCCACACCTTTATAATGATGCAAACGCATTATGTGATTCTAGTTTCATAAAATTCCATCTACACTCATATCATTCACAGAAATTTTTGTCTTCAAAACTTTTGTTCATATAATACATACATTTTGTCTATAAAATTTTCAAAGATAAAAATCTTTGTGAATTATGAATGGAATTTCATGAAACTGGAATCATATAATGTTTGCATCATTACAAAAATCCATCTCTATCTTTACAATTTACATTGTGCAAAAATAAATAAGGTAAGAAACTTGCCGATCCTAGCACATGTTCTAATATAGGTAGTTAGAATCATAATATTTGCGGTATGCGGAGTGCCAGACTTGCAGGGACTCGGGATTCCTTACCGCTTACGTTTATCCATGCGCATGCGTATATGAATTTCGAAGAAAAATCAAACAAGAATTGTATATAGGTATAGTCGAAGTGCAGGCCGAACTCCGAAGTACCAAAAGCATGAGGAGTTTACCGCCGGTGACTCCTTTTGTATACTTGAATACTTGCTCATTTACTTATAAATTAGAAATAGAAACTAGAATGTATTATTTTAAAAAGTAACAGCGCATAACAGAAAAATCTCTTTAAAAATGGAACTGTGTGATGTTAAAGTTATCAAAGAAGAGGATGATATCCAAGCACGTGTGAGTATCCACTGACTTCAACTTGCTTTGTTTAAAGATTGACTATGAGGTTATGATTTTCGAAGTATGAAGAAATCTAAACTTTTGAATATTAAATACTTATTGTAATTATGTTTTTTAGGATGAAGAACAAAAAATTAATAAAAGTATACAAGTTTATAAAGAAACTATGACATTAATCAAATTGAAAATGAATAAAGCAGAGTAGGTGCATTTGAAACATAAAGTCTCATTTTGTTTATAAATTTTTAAATATAATTTATCTTATATTTTTAGTACGTTAATAAGACAGTATAATGATAAGATGAAAGAATGTGATTTATTGAATGATGAACTTTCAATAGTAAGAACTGAAAAACAAGATATTTTTGGCAAATATAATCTAACATTAGAAAAAGCAACTAAATTAGAGATGGTGAGTTATTTGCTAACAGTAATCGGTATGATACTTATTCTTTGTACTTGATTTATAACTGACAATTGCTATTCAATTATAATAGGAAAACAATGATTATAAGCAGTCTATTGTAAAGTACAAAGGTGTAACTGAGAAACAAAAAATTAAATTGGAGGAAAATGAACAACATATAAACCAACTTGTTTTTAAAATTAAAAATTTGGAAGAACAAATTTCAACATTACAAGGTGTGCTCATTATAATTTAAAGATATTGTACTACAGTTTTTACATACAATTTATAAAATAAAGGTATTTTATTTACTTTCACTTACAGATGATAATAAATCTTTGCAAGCTGATATTAAATCTAATAAGGTCGTAACCAAAGTTCTTGAAAAGAAACCTCAAGTACAGTTGAAAAATCAAGAAAGTCAAACTAGTAAGTAATTTAAAAAATACAATAGTTTAGTTTAAATTCTATCTTTATTTTATTTTTTATTTAGCTATTGCAAAAAAGGACACCTCGGTTAATACTGATCCGATTCAATTTGTACCTAAAAAACCAGAGACAAAAGAAAAAATATCAATGACTGATGAATACATCAATAAAAAGGCCGAACCATTTTCTTTTTTTTGTACAAAATGTGAAGCTCGTATCAGTCCTGCTCCAATAGAACAGATTCTTAAAATTATGTCTTCACATCCCCCACTTTTACCTGAAAGATTGTCACCTCCAACATCACCAGGTAAATGCATTTAATTATTTAATTTTTTATTAACAATTTACAATATAATTACATGATTTAATTATATTAATATTTATTTATTAACACAGAATTAATGAAAGCAAGTGATGAAATTTGTGAAACTATTGAAAACGATTTAGCAGTTATCACTCAAAATGTCAGTAAAGATTCTATTCTAGATACTTCACAGGTTTTTGAAAATACAGATTGCGTAAGTCCCATTCAGGTTTCTAAAAATTCAACCTATTCATTCATGCAAGTAGATAAATTGGCAAGAAAGGTCAGCAAATTAGAAAATTTAATTAAACATATAAAAAATAAGCAGCAAAAAATAAGCAACTGCTGCCATAACAGCTGTTGTTCAAAAAATATAAAATTTGTTGTAAGACTTCCCAATGAGAAACAATTTTTTGAACACAGAAAACGTGATAAACGTAAATTGAAACGGTTGAAACAATTGAAAAATAAAAATAATATGCTTCAAAGAAAACCAAATTTGAAGAAAAATGTATGGTCAGTTGTGGAAGCTTCTGAACCACAAAAAAGAAAATTTGTTTCTAATAAAGATGAAAAACGTTTGAATAAGAAAAGAAAATTATCTAATCTTGAAAATGACATTGATTTATTTGATTCTCCAGAAGTTATCGTTACTAATGTAAAATCTAATACTAATGTATGCCATTCACCAAATGAGAGTTTATCACCATCTAATTTCTCTGATTTAGTAAGTTAATTTTGTTTTACAAATTTCACATTATTTTAAATAGTAATGATTGTAAAATGCATCATCTTACATACAATTATCTTTTTCACAGGAATCTGTTTTTACATCAACTAACGAAATATTTGAAGAAAATTGTGATGGAAGTGAAAAATTTTTTAATCTAAATCCAATTACACATGAGTTGGAACAGAAATCTAAAATTACATCTCCTAGTAGAATAATGAGTCAGACACCTGTAAGTGAAAATTTTAATAGATATATTGTACAAAAAGAAAACAAACAAACAGAAAATCTTTTACATAATGAAAAAGTGAAAGAGACTTTTTTGGCAAATAATTATAATGTACCTATAGAGAAAGATAGTACTGAAAGATATGAAGAGATAGTTGAAGCTACTGAAAAAATTGAGCAAAATAATTTGGCTTTATCAGTACCAAATGAAAGGCTTAACATTAATGAAAAAATGTGTGTTACTCAGAATAATAGAATAAATAATGTTACTGAGAATAATAATGTGAACTGTCTGTCATTTAAGAAGTCATCTGAATCTGAAATATGTAACAACAGAGGAGCAGATATTACAAATGATAAAAAAATCCAAGAAAATGATTGTTCCATTCCAGTATCTAATGAAAAAGTTAATGAGAATAAAAGTATATTTGTTGCTCAGAGTACTAAAATAAGTAATATCATAGAGAATGTACAGGAAAACGATGTATTGTTAAAAGAATCATCAGAATCTCAATTTTTGAAGGCTAAAGTAATCAATACCATGCATGTTCAACAAGCTCAAGAAAATATTTCACTTATTCCAATATACAAAGAAAAGCTCAATATTAATGAAAGTGAGTTTATTGCTATAAACAGTACAAGTAACTATGTTGATACGAATGTAACTGGAAAAGGTAAGTTACTTGAGAAATCTTCAAAATATAAATTTCCAAAAGATATTGTAACTATTCCTTTAAATAACCAAAAAATATTAGAAAATTATTCATCAACACCCGAATTTAACGAAAAGGAAAGTGGAAATACATCAGTCGGTCAAAATAGTGCACCAAATAATGAAATTGAAAGTATGAATAAAAACCTTTCATGTGAGTCATCTGCATCATCATTTTTTTCAGAAAAGGCTGATCAATTAATGCACAATGATATACAGGACACTAACAATAAGCAACATAGAAAGAAGGAAAGATTGTCAGTTTTTAAAGAATTTGGAGGATATGATTGTGAAATAACTAAGAAGTTTACAGAAATAATTACATCAAGCAATGTTGAAATTCAAAAGAATATTTTTCAAACATCGAACAACCATAGCAGTACAGCAAATGAAGAAACTGAAAACATAACTGAAAGTAGTGTTTTATTTATGAAATCTTCTAACAATAATTCGTTTTTAACATCAGAAATTACAAATACATCAGTACAGAAAGATACTTATGCAAATATTATCAAACAAAAAAATAAACCAATAGTTAATCTTGAAAAAAAAGATAGTAATCACCAGAATGTTCATAAATTACCTGTAAGAATACGAGATAATGAAATATCTTCACAAATA
Source organism: Megastigmus stigmatizans (assembly GCA_900490015.1). NCBI lineage: Eukaryota > Metazoa > Arthropoda > Insecta > Hymenoptera > Megastigmidae > Megastigmus > Megastigmus stigmatizans. Next base: position 6,444 of record UELV01079485.1, on the reverse strand, counting down.
AATCCATTGCATAATGAGGAACTTAATATCAACTTAACAAATAAAGTCGTTGAGGACAAAAATAAATCATCTCAAAGATTATTAGTAGATAAAAGTATTATTGAAAATATTAAAAAACTAGAAAATAAACAAGAAACAAACTTGGAAACAGAAAGAGATAATTACGAGTACGAACATAAATTGGTTGTGCAAACTGAAAATACTGAAAAATGTAGTCAAATAAATTTTTCCAGTATTGACGAAAATTTAGAAAGTACTTCTTTTATTGAAGTATCTAATGATAGGATTAATTTTAACGAAAATTTATCTACTGAACATAGCGGTGTGACGAATAAACAAATAGAGAATACAAAAGAAAAATATATTTCGTCAGATGAATCGTCTGAATCTAAATTCTTTTCAGCCTCCGGAATAAAGCGCGGAATGAAATGCACTAACACTAGTAACATTATTTTGTCCGATGAATCCTCTGAAGAGAAAAATGTTGAAGAGCTAAGTGCAACAAAACGTAAAAAATTAAATAAATCCAAACCAAACTCGACAGGTGAGAAACGTAAGAAATTATTATCGAAAATAAGAAATATAAACAAAATTAGTGAAAAACCAATATTTATTGCTAAATCTGATTCTTGTTCGTCACAAATTAAAGAAATTTCAAGTAGTTCAACTTCACTAACTGAATCATCGAATGACTCAAATTTATCAATTGAGATAAATCCACATCAGTCAAGCAAGTTGATTCAAAATACACCTGATTGTACACCATTAAAAAAGCAGCGGATAGCTCATACACCAAAAAATATAATGACCACTACAAACATTAAAGTGGAAACACCAACGACTAAAAAAACTAAATCTAAAATTAAAAACCAGCCACAAGAAACGGATGATACAATTTCTTCTATTATGAAAGAATATGACAAGACTTGTAAAGAAAGAGAACGAATTTCTCGTAGTTTAAAAACACTTGACCATTCTACACCAGATGTATTACCATTCGAAGCATTAGTAAGCAATAATTTAATGATCAGCACGATCCCATGTCGAGAAAATTCACTTAATACTGAAAGTGTAAATCAGCCAATGAAACATACTTCTGATCTAGCCTCTATTCGTAAAATTAACGAAAAAAATTGTGATAAAAGTACAGAATTTGCTACAGATAATAATATGTTACCACTACACAAAATGAACAAAGAAAGTCATGTAAATGAAGTTCCTCTTGATACAGAGTTTAGAACTTTATTACCACAAAAAATAAAAGAGGAGGTTGTAAATGAAAATCTTTCCACAATTCAATGCAGTACTTCAGAAAAAAGTAAGACTATCTTTGTTTAAAATAATATACGATTTTTTAAAAATAAATAATTTTATTTAGGTAAAAGCGACAGTGAATCAGTTAAATCTTTAAGAAAAAGAAAAATAGTAAGAAAGAATCTGCAAAAAAGCCCGATAAGAGAGTTACGATCTCGTCAAGTTGTTATAAATGAAAAAAATCCAAAAGAAATAAAATTGAGAATAAATAATCAATTTCTGCCAAAACTTATAGATGAAACAAATTCATCTTTAAACAATACAATTATAGTATCATGTTTAAACGAATATATTTCTGAACAAAAATATTCGAATAATTATAGAAGGAGTCGTGCGGAAAAATTAAATTTAGAAAAGAATAGTAAATATGTTATTAGTTACTATTTCCTTAAATTTTTTCTGAGTTCGAAAATATAAAAAAATTTTAACGCTAATTTTTTTCATCTTCATTGCTTTTTAGAAAAATTCATTGATGATCAATTAACATTACTGATGAAGGCAGAACAATGGACATGTGAAATTAACTTACAAGTATTGGAAAGTCTTCTTGATTCGCAAAATTTGAGATCTATCGCACTGTTTGTATTTTAAACTTATATTTATATATCTATTTACTCTTTAAAATATAAAAATATTTTTTTAGTTATAGATCTATGAATAAAATGTATGAATTCTAAATTTTTCAATTCAAGTTCAATTAAAATTTTATCATTTTAGTTTCATTATTGAATATGCAGCAATAAATTTATCAGAGAACGAAGCCATGGACAAATCACATACGCCGCCTGCACCAATAATGACTAGATCAGAACAGAAAATAGTGACATTAATTTTAGCTATTAGTAAAAGACATGCAGAATTTAGTGAGATGATTATGAACGGGATTCAGTATAAACTTTTTAGACTTGGTCATCCGCAAGATGTTCGTAATATGACAATATAGTCATACAAATAAATTTTACACTCAAAAATTCATAACAAATAAATTTTTATTCATCATTCCAGGTACAAATTGTGGAGAGGCTCTTTCGGATACTGGTTGTTTTAAATAAAATCAAGAAGGACAGAGAAAAAGTACGAGTTTTTTGTTGTGACGCTCTTTACTGCTTAAGCTTACGAGCCACGAACATTATTTACGTTGCATTAATGTGCTGGCCTGAAATATTTCCAAAACACGATTCTAACAATGGTAAACTTCTATAAAAACTTTATTGTGTAGTATATAAGTTCGCAGTTTATAACAAGGATACTGTAATTATATTTTCAGATATTATAGTAAAAACTATAGTGCATATAGTTATGACTCTACAAGTTAATAAACCTTATCCTAAACTTAACTCTTTGAAGAAGTTGCTCTCTACATACTATGAGTATCCAAACTGTGGATATATGACTAATGATTTCAAAGATGAGCTTTTGAAAAACTTAAAAGGTAAATGATTCTGTATTTTTTGACAAACTAATATTTACTTTGCGTAGATTTCATATTAAATTATTTTAATATAGAAAATGTACCTGGCATTAATACCGCGATACTTTTATTGTGCAAAAAAATGAGACCTGCGTGGTCATTGCAAAATGTCATTAAAGGTGGATTAACGGAAATGATAGTGAGTCAAACCCATCCTTCAATGTATGAGGCCTTAAATTTACTCGGTAGGTTTTTGAAAAATATCAACATATTTTATTACAAGTTTTCTTATAGTTCACTATAAGCTCTTTTCTTTTTGTAGGCAATATACTACGATCATTTCCAACAACAGACTCAAATAATGCTGCAGCTGATATTATTGACCAACTTTGCGATGTTCTTGCTGGTACTCCAGGTATATTTCAATGTTTTTTTACTCTATAAAACTTAAGATTTTATACAAACACTGTATAACATTTTCAACGATTTTCACGATTTATAGGAGCAGATGATTTACAAGAAGGCGTTGTATCGTGTCTGTTAAGTATTAGTAAATTTAAGTTCGAACAGATAGCTCGATCTGTGATAAAGTGGCAGTCTAATAAGAACCTCCGCCCTGCTACGAAAGATAAATTAAGGTCGTTCTTTAGCCAGCATGATGCCAAATGGTGGTGGAAATTTATACAAGTTAATTTTCCATTACCCAAATAAGACTATGTATGATTTATGCAAATATTTTGAAAACTTAAGTAATACAATTATTTTTTTTTTATAATACTAAAAGTATTTTGTAAATAAACAAGGTAAATTAGAAAAAAAACAAACTTTTTTGATATTTCAATATTTATGCTATTAAACATTTTGGGGGAAACAAGAGTACAGGTGTCTGTTTCTTCTCAATAATGATGTTGATGATGATGTCGATGATGATGTCGATGATAATAATGATGGTGATGATGAGGGTGATGTGATAATATTAATAATATAATAATAATAATAATAATAATAATAATAATAATATTCAACATATTTGTAAGCTTCCATAGGCAGAGCACGCTAGAGTTAATACATGTACATGTTTTTATCGCTTTCGTGTATTCAATTTCTTCGTCATCTTCGCTGTTCTGTTCATCATCGTTAGTTTCATTCTTTTTTTTTTACAAAAATAATTAACAATGTTTTATTGCAACATTGTTGGATCAGTGATTTCTCTAGCTAAACCGTATTTCAGCAGTTACCTTTGGGATTGATTAAATTTAACTTACTTTTTCTTGATCCGTTATTTACTTTTTCTTTTATATTTTAATTAACTATTACTTTTTTTTTCTTGCTCGCTCGCGTAAATTAGTTTTAAGCAACGTTGTCTCTTTGGTACATTAACAACGGACAGCGTACCGCGCGAGTACGGGAATTTAATATGTCGGGCGGGGTACCAACCATCCTCCGTCATATAATGCGCGTATGTCAAAAAATTTTCGACAAGAAAAGAGTCAAATGTTCTTTCTTTTAATAAAGATATAGATATATACTTTTTAGTAAACACGAAGGAGATAAAGTCGTCAAAAGGGAAGAAAAAATTAACGCGACTATCACTGGCAGCATCATACAAAATTTTACAGTCTAACAAAACAATTCTTAGATTAAATTGGTCACCGATTAACGATGGTTTACAGTATCAAACAGGAAAACTGATTTTTTAAATACTTTTGTATAAAATTATATACCTATAACACTAAGGATTAGTGATTTACCTAGCACGCACGACTTTTATCTCTTTCGCGGATAATACTATTACGTACGGTGCTGTCTGATGTATTAAAATGCCACCACTGCCTATATAAGTTGGTCAACTATTATGCGTAGGCTGTATACCATATACTTAATATTCTGTATAATTTTTTTTACTATCGCGCTTTGCTGTATTTTTTATTATTGTTTGTTTCAAGTACTAGAGAGCGTGTTTTATTTACTAAACGTATTGTGTTATATGATAATGCAGATGAAAAGTTTGTTTATTTTTTTCAATTTTGCTTCCGATTAATCGAGCGTTATTTTATAGATGAAGTTAGGAAGATAGAAAGCATTAGATTAGAAAAACAAAGGCCACCGCTGGCTCTGCACGTCATACACTCGCAGCACGCAACATACATCAAGCTCTGGCTCTTCCGTTCAATCTCTTCACATCCATACTTTTTTTTTTATCTATCATGCCAAAGAGATTCATACAGGTTCTTCTTAATCGTTTACTTTTTTCGCTTTTCTTTTAACTATTAAATGGCTCGCGTACCGTTATAACATGTTCTGGACAATTATACATCACCAGTATTACGTTTTGAATAAAAAAATGCTTCGGAGGATAATAATCCACTGTCGCCATATGAGACGTATTCTAGGTATGATGTACAAGGAAAAAATTTACACGAATCAACAATCGCTATAGTCTCACGTTAATAGTCATTTCGGATCTCTGTCGCGTATTTATTTTGTTTGCTTAAATCTTTTTTTTAATCTTCAGCGAAAATATAAATTCCATAATAAGAAATTGAATACAATATTTTAAAGGCACTCAATCCCCTTTATCAATTGCGCCTCGCGTTTTCATTATTTTTTGTGGTTTCTTTCTACATTACAAGCGCGTCCTTACCGAAGAAGAGGACATTGTTACCGTTATGAATAATAATATTAATAATTAATAATACACCTAGTAATTATTGATCAATAATGACAGTACAATAAATTAGGAACCAAGTACAATACGAAATATGGTTGATATTTTTTAAATTAAATTAGATTTACGCTAAATTTCTGATAACTAACGACTATTTATAAATTGTACGGTACGATCGGGCTGATTTTTCATGTTTAAACATTTCTCTTTCTCTTCTTTCTCTCTCACAAATATCTTTACCGATAACATTGCCTTTCGTGCGAGGCCCTTAATTAATCAAGCTTGACTGCAATCAAGGATTCTTTAAAAGAAAACAGTTTATGGAACGAAATAGAGAGAGAAAGAGAAGAAAAGAGAGAAAGAGAGAAAACAGAAGAGAGAAACAAAACGAAACCCAACGCGCTGCTGCGCAGCAGAACGTCTGGAAGAGCGGCCGCATCGAACATTATCTACAAATATACAAAATGCTACTTATAATAAAGTATTGTTTCACCTCTCCCTCCGTTTCTCTCAATCAAATTTTTAACCAATAATCTTTCGCGCGTTCGATGCTATCATCAGCCCAACTCGTCGAGCTCCACCCGCTCTCGACAAAGCCAGAGCTATGTATTTAGTGGCAGCCTTATTCGTGTGTGCTTTTTAAATATATATATGTATATATATTTTCTCGATCTGTTAATACATATATATATATATGTGTATGTATACATATATATATAGTTGATATATATATATATATATATAGTATTTCAAATTCTTTATACTTTATAATAATAACTTACTATGTACAAGTGAAAAGAAAAAAGAGGCCTGCCTCGCCGCTACAAAACTCATACGTTCGATTCCACCAAATGAATAGTGTGTTTGTGTATACGTATACACATTGTAATTTATAAGTGTATGTGTATTTGCGTGTAATGTGAAAGACTAGGCCCCGGTCTTTCAATAAAAATATAAAATCCTGTCGCACACTGGGACAGTTTAATCAATATATATACTATTATATCTCAAGTACAACAATTGTATCTCGGAATCAATCAAGTTATTACTA
>UELV01079482.1:0-12385 GCA_900490015.1 Megastigmus stigmatizans | reverse complement strand
GGAAATCAAGGGGAAGAATTAGGTTTCTCTCGTATAAATGATAACGACGTGAAGCTAGTAAGATTGAGTATATTCTCTATTAAAACAATCAAAGATTACGCACAAAACGCGGGAAACTGCCGCGAATCACACACACGCACACTCTTATACGGCTTACAGCTCGCAAGTCGTTTTACACAGTAAGTCGTGTACTTACTCGACGCTGAGATTGTGACCTCTCTCTCTCTCTCTCTCTCTCTCTCTCTCTCTCTCTCTCTCTCTCTCTCTCTCTCTCGAATTGTGAAATAATATTTGCGCGCCAATGAATAAAATAATAGGACAGCTAGATGTTCTATGGATCACGACCGACGCCTCATCGTCTGCGCCCCCGCAGGTGCCACAAAGATGCACGCAAATGAGAGCTCGACGGTGTGGTAATGAAAATAAAGCAAGAAAAGACGCTGATACAAAAAATGTCCTGGCTTGAGTATGACGCTTGTAATGTTGCATTGTTATCGCGTAATCCCAAAGAATATGTCTACTATTTTTATGACATCATGTAATAATATGCTGATTGATATTCCCCATGCAAAATAACGAGGTAGTACAGAAGCCGACAAGGGTTCTTACATTAGTTTTTGTTTGCTTAAAGGAGCAAAATATACAAAAAGGACGCACGCTGTAGTATACAAAAATTTATATGCTAAAAGAGTATGAATTTCGTTATTTATAATATTATACGATTTGGTAAATTGGAATAGGAAAGATCGCTGAATTAACTATTTGTGTAAGAAACGTATACGATTACAAAATGATGATTACATAAGATTTACGCAAAAAATTCGCATGAGATATAAGATTGCAAAAATTGATTTATACAACAATTTCGCAAAAATAAAAGCATAATATTGAAAATATGGTTTAGATAAAAATTTACATAAATTTGAATCGCATAAAATTCCTTTAGACACCGGGAGTCCTGGGATTCTATTTTCTTCTAGGATAGGTGGTCGATTGGACTTGTTTTAGACTCTCGGATGATTTTGTATGAGCATTCCCCTCTGTTGTGCTGGTTGTATTTGTATATTTTCGATATTTTGTATCTCGCTTGCTGCAGGTTGATGTTGCTTTTTCCCTGAAAACAATCTTTTCCTGATTAGAGTAAGAAGACCCTCCAGTAATAATATTTTCCACAAAATAGCGCAAATGATTGCTACTGTTACGAATGATCCACCAAATATAGTTATTTGCTTTTGAAAAATGTCGAAGTTTTTGCTGACGTTTTTGTACTCATCAATTGCTTTCGCTTTCTCCACTATTTCTCGAAAGCTTGTCTCTCTTTTTAATGGATTATTTTGTTCGTTATGTTGTCCTTTTGTAGTTTGAATTCGGTTTTGTTTTATTGCGTCGATTATATATTGCGCGTAATCGCTTTTGTCTGTCTCGTTTTTTAGTATATTTTTGATATTAAGCTCGTATTCTGGAAATATTGTGAATGATAATTTTGTTCTTATTTCGCGAGATCCGTTAATCTGGAGTTTATAGGGTGCGCGGTGCACCCTGGACTTAACCGTAATATGCCTATCCCGCTTATTTCAAACAAAATCTGTTCTGCTCTGTGGCATTATATAAATACTTGTTCTTTTTGTATTGTGGAAAAAATCCATGAATTTGGGGTGTGTAGTCGTTTTTATATATAAACTTGTTTTGGGTTAATATTTTTATTTTCATGTTCTTCCCAATATATGCATATACTATATTTTATGAAATGCTTAATAGTTCGTCATTAGTCCAAGCTTAAATATTACTTAAGTGTTATTAAATAGTCTCTTGCGCTTGTTTTACCTCATATGGTAAATATGAAAATATTATCGATTTTAAATGCGTTGATTCTGGAGAAAAAAAATATAGTGAAGTACTATGAGAGTTATTTGTTACGCTTTTGTTTTATTTTTCTCTGTTTTTTGGTTTTTATAAGTCGATTTTATTATGTGCTAGTGACGTGCATTATATAAGTGCTCAATAAATGTCATTCGAGTGTACCTCTGTTGTATGCATGCTCCCCATATTGTCCATGGGATCTTTTGATTTATGTATTTATTTCTAAACGGAAAGGGGTTCTACTTCGTGAAATTGCTCATGCTGCTTTTGTTGATTTGTTTTGGTCCTTATCTGGTCTTTAATATCATATGTATGGTTAATATTTGCGCTATGATAGCGTTACCAAATGTATTGGCGTGTGCTCCTCTTTTGAGAGCATATGCAATTTGTGGAACACAAATGCCGTAACTAAGGCGCATGAAGGTCGTAATGATCCTGTCTATGCGAGGCTTGGAGTATGTACTCGTGCCGGCACTGTAAGGAAACGTTTATACGTTTTTTCTTTGCCTTACCCTATTTTTTGTAGCCATATTCAATTTCATGACTGTTTTTATTATTTATCTTTCACTGTCGAAAGAAATATTTTGGATGGATTGCATTATTATACTTTCCTACCTTTTTACACATTTATTTTTCTCAAAGACGGGATAAGGGAAAAATATATTCGTTGTAAGCAATTTTTTTTTTAATTTAATGATATTGTTTTTCACTCAGTAAAGTCAACCCGTTTCTCTTGTATATTTATATACTTTCTTTCCTCCTTTTTTTATTTGAATATTCCTTGGGAAGCTGCATAATATTTAGAGATACATTCCGTACAATATGTGTGCTCATGGTGGCATGGTTATATAATTAAATGTGATTTTCCTAGTTAAACGTCTGTGTGTAAGATATGTTTGCACGTAATAAAATTTATATATTTGTAAAATGTTAGCTTTATACTTGAATCGATATCCTTTGCATGGCCTCTAGTTATAATAATAATTTATTTATTATTTACATGGCCTCTAGTTTACATAATAATTTATTTATAATATTTCCTTTTTCTTTTACGTAATTTGTCTCGAATACATTGGTTATAAAGTTCCTATACGTCAAGAGAATATTTTTAAAAAACTTAATGGAATCTAGTTTTCTCGTACATTTTGTTATACTTGATAATTTTAATTTTGCAATCGTAAATAATTATCGAAATTTAATCCAAAAAAAAATTTCTTTTGGGTGTCGGTTAATAATTAACATGTTTTGTAAGCGCCTATAATTTGATGTATTTCGTTTTTTATTTTTAATGTAGTTTTTACTTATTTATTAATTGTTTATTTCTAGATTTGTTATTTTGAAAGGTATAATTTATTGAAATTTAGATTTTAATTCTTAATTGATTTCTATGAAAATCCGTTCAACTTTAGAATTTGTTATTTTTCCCTTAAAAATTTTATAATAACATTATTTATTTAGTGTAGGATATGATAATTTATATATAAGGTATTCTATTGTGACTAAATCATATATAATGTGCTATGCCTGCCGCTGCAAGAGTGAGAGAGAGCGCGCGTGGCTATACTCGCTATGAGTACGAGTGACAGCGCGCGCGACTATCCTCGCCATAAGTGCGAGAGTGATCCCGCGATGATAGAATGACATCTGAGTCACAGGGTTTTGTGGATTCTTTCTACTCGTTTGTAATGTTCTTGTATAAGTAAATGTTTTTAATCTAGCCCCCATTGGTGTTTGTGGTACATATTGCGCATTTGGAGACCTAACATTTTCTAACGCTTCATTAATCTTTCTGGCCGCAAAGGATAGCATTTTTTTGTTCTTACTTTCTCCCTTGAGGGCTATTTCCGCGGCTATTAGGGCTGTCAATTTTTCTGTTTTGTCGTTGCGTGTCGACGCTATATTAAAGAGATACATACTTCCCTTGGTCGATTCTGCGATAGTTGCGAAATTTCCGTACTTCTTCTCTGAATCGATTTTACTCAGATCCCCGGTGGATCTACTACTCACTCTCTTTTATGACCTCGGGAAAAGTCTTGAAGTCATTGTCTATTTGAGAATTATCTGTTGATTGTATATATTTTTTTGTGTTTGTTCGAAGTTTCGAAATAACCAGAGCTTGCTTAGACTGGCTAGATCTAAAGATCAGCTAGAATCCGCTCCTTAGCGATTTCAAAAACTTTTACGACTTTTCAAAACTTCTAGTTGTATGATATTGAAGAGAAAAACCTTATGTCTGTTTGCTGTATATATATATATTTTTTCTTTTTTTTTTTGAATGTGTTGATTTTACGGCGATAAGATGGAGTGGAAAACGGAACGAACGCAAGTAAAAACCTCGACAATTTCGCGTAAATCGTGTAATGGAAATAATTCTTAAATATGACTTAAATCAACGAGGGAGGATAATATAGATTCCCCGAAAAAAATATATAAAATGTACTTACATGCACAGAGTAATGACGATACTGATGTTCTTGCAGAGTTGACAAGTTGACCTTCCTTCCCGTCTAATTTTTGTTAAAAAAAAATTCACGATTTTTCTACCCACGTCCCTCACTGACGATACCCCACACTTAGCACCAAAAATGTCACGTGTGATAACTGTGACGAGAGAGAGAACGGTAAAATTATTATTATAATAAGTTAAATAAAAGGATTCTCTCTCTATGTGGATTCGGTATCGTCCGACTCTTCGGTAACTTAATCCGTAAAGGAGTATTTGAGGGCGGGTAAATTAAGTAACGCGATGGCTGGAGAACTTTATACTTACTTTATTCACTATACGATAAGTGTGTCGCGTGGTTCTAGTTGCGCTGCCCGGCGATCGGTGAGTCGTTCCTCGTTCAGATGTTGGGTCGTTCTCCTCGATGTGACCCAATGGGGCTGCTTTTATTGTGCTTCATTAGAGTTGGTGGAAGTGGTAAAAATCGCCTCGTGCGATATGGGGAAATCCTCGAAACCTTTGATCTTTTTGATACTCGGTGGTCTGCACATAAAAAAAATTAAAATCATGTACCAAGCATATATGCTATATATAGGCCTTTAGTTTTACTGCAAAACTGTCGAATCTGGTGATATTTATATATACGAAAGTCAATAGAACGTTTCTAGGAGACTTTGAAAAATGAAAAACCTCGAAATTAGTACTTTTTCAAGCGATACTCTGCAAATTTATTTTTGATTTTTATTCATAACTTTTAGAGGCATGTATAAATCGTTTTGAAATTGAAGTCAGAAATACTTTTTACAATGACTATTCAGGTTATCTATGTGAAATGAGTGTGCCATTCAACGATTCTTAATGTTCAACACTTAAAGTAGCGATACTCCATTTTCGGTAATTAAAAATTTTCGAAGTTTTTTGTTTATAAATTTTTGAGGCATTCAAAAATTGAAATATTGGTTACACATAACGATTGCTGTTCAAAAAAACGAAAAAATCTGCGGTTTCAAAATTGATGTGCCATAAAAAATGTTGAATCTGGATGGCCCTATATTGTCGCTCATGCTCGTATATTTTTTTTCGAAAACATGTTTTCTTTATTGGCACAGCAGTAATTTTATTTTTATTACTTTAAATCTTCGTGTAATCTATTATACTTCACCACAGTAATCTATTGTCAAAAGCCTCATCTTCACCGATCGATATATCGAACATTATTGAGGTCTACGTGAGTGACAATTACGTTGATTTTCTATGAAACATTAATATTTCATTATTGCCAAACCGTGCTTATGTTGCAAATAAAGGAATAAAAAAATATAATAAATATATAAAGTGACTTTAAAAAAAAATTTTGATGGAAAAAATGTCTAGTTTCATCGGTCTATAAAAATAAATCGAATAATAAAATTCAGCGAGTAGCTGACGGATACAAGTTGACATTTTTGTAAATAGACATCGACCGGTCAAAAGAAGTAAATAAACAGTACTAAGATTATCCGACTTCCAAATCGGCTTAATCGCAGTCTTTCATTGGTCAAAGTTAGTGGATACATCTTTCATCTCGTGAGTTTAGAAAAACGAAAATACAAAAATGAGTAAGTAACCATTTGTTTGTTTTGTAATAAATATCACGAACACAGTTCTAAAACTGGAATTCGTTTGAACAACTTAAATACATTAATTCAGAATGTCAATATTTTATATAGCAGTTCTTACTGACAATGAGAATGACAGAGAAAGAAAATTGAGACTGAAAAGACAAAAGACAGAAGAAAAGCGCGAGATAAAAGTTCTAAAGAATTTCATTCATCTGCACGAAAAGGCTGCATACAATAAAAAACGATGATAGAAATTGATCTCGAACACCACTTTGTAAGTATTGTATAAACTGTATGTTATTATCAGTGTTAAATGTAAAGCTTCTTACAACCCATGCTTTTCTGGCTTTGCAATAGTTGAAATATCTCAATTATTTTTTTCATTTTGCAGGTGTCAATCAACATTATCTACTCCCGAAGGTGTATTTTATTTATTGAGATAAAGAAATAATACTACTGCGAGCGAGAATGCAAGTCAAGTTACTAACAGATCAGTGTCAGGTTGGAAGAAAAAGCCTGTAAGCAAATCATTTTCTATTAGTAGTAACAGTAACAATGAGAATATAAATCTGTCTAATGAATCGATTGAACATACGCAAAATCTAAGTGACGGAGAAGCATTTACGAAACACGGATCAAAAGAGAAAAACGAAAATAAAGTTTCAAAAAAACAACAAAAAATCAATACTTTGAAAAGACGCGAAGCTAGATTACGTAAAGAAATCGGAAAACTAAAAAGAGAAATAAAAAGTAAAGTTAATTTAGTGAATAAATGGAAAAATAAATATTTTAGATTACTTCGAAAACATGCAATGCATGATGACGTTTTAAATAATATAAAAAAAAAATAGAAAATGCAGGACAACATGAAGTACAAAGAAACTTAGTGCAATTCGAAGTTTTGAAAAAACAAATTCTCAATAGGCAACTACTCTTGACAAATGAAAGAGAAAAATCAGTATTTGTTCAATGCTTAGCTGGTAAAGGAGTAAAAAAGTATAAAAAAAAATGAATAAACTGTCTTTTTTATAAAAATATTTAATAAAAAAATATGAAATCCATAAAGAAATCCAAAGTGCGCACTTCGGAGCGTCAAAAAAACAAATTTCAATACACACTGAAGCTTTTTTTATAAAGATAAATAAAAAAACGTGAATATTTGTGTGTCTTTTTGTACAATATCGGAATATCTCCGGCATGATGCTGCATCAGTATGGGCACACCTTCATCCTATTTTCAAATTGATTAAAGTGACTGTACCAGGCGTCACAACTTTTCATTTTCAAAGTAATGATTCATCTACACAATATAAAAATAAAACGAATTTTTATTTATTTCAACAGCATTAGCTGTAGTGAAGGTTTGCTTCATGCCACATGGAACTTTACGTCTCCTGGGCAAAAGTGTCGCCAATGGAATAGGCAGAACAGTTAAAGGATTATGTGATCGAATGGTTGCACAAGGATCCAACATTACTTCTGCTGAAGCCATGGCCAATGCTATTAATTCAAGCAATTCAAAGATCAAAGCATTTCCAATACTAGAGTCCGATATAGAAAGGGTTGATCTAAAACTCATTTCATTGAAACCAGTTTCCAATACTAAAAAAATTTTCCAAAGTAAATCGTCAAAAGTCGACATGGATAGATTATTTTTGAATGAATTACCGTGCTCCTATTGTGTATCAAATAATTTCTATGATCAGCCTTGCCAACACTTTCCAATAGATACAAATAGTTGGCATTTTAAAAACTCCGTTACCCCTAGAAAAAGGTCTATGAGCATTGCAGAAAAAAGTAAAAAATCTGAAAGGAAAACAAATATACTAAAGTTATCTCTACAAGATCAAAAACGTACATTAAGAAAGAGGAAGGTGTGAAAAGTTTTTTTGTTGTTAGTATTTATAAAATTTTTTATCTTATTATTTTTTGCTTTACTCGCTGAAAAAAAAAAGAAAAAAAAGATTAAACAAAAATAAACAGTGTATATTAATTGTATAATAATTAATAGATATTTAGATATCCAGATTAAAAAAAAAATTTTACTATACGTAAAAAAAACATATTTTTTAACACGTGGTTCAACAAATGTTCTCAATCGAGATTTATTATATATTCATATTATTATATAAGTTCTCGTATAGTCTCATATAGTCTTTATAATCGTATCTAACTGCATCGCCCAAATAATTTTGTAGGAAATTTATTTAAAACTGATTAGTCGGTTGAGGAAAATACACGATTGTTATTCTATTTGAATTTAAATTTTTATGTTAATTATAATATATAATAAAATACATTATTTATTAGTAATAATAACAGAATGTGTACTTCAATAATACGTTAACTATACAAAATTTATTTAATACTTTTATTTTTTTTTTTTGTATTCTTGAATATTTTTTAAATTAATGAATAATTTAATTAAATTAGTTAATTTTTTTAATTATTAAAATATTAATATAAGAAAAAAGTAGATTTCCTCAAAAGCATAATTGCTATTAAATATAATTTATGAATACATACTAAGGATTCGTATACCAATTTTCAGACTGAAACACTACACCAGTTTTTAATTAAGAGTATTCGACAACTTTGGTGTTTAAAAGCTTTTATTTCGAAACTACTGCATTGCTAAAAATCTCAAAATTTAGACACAAATTTTCTAAATGTATTGAATGATATCTTATTTAAACCTGTTTTAATCGTATATTTATGTCTTTAACATGTACTAAAAACACATATTTTGAACAAATTTCGATGTTCGGTACGGACTACAGCTATGAAGAATTTCATAGAAATTTATTATACACTTTATTGGCTATGCATCTAATACTGATTGTTTTTATTTTAGCAAAAAAATTATCATAATTCAATTGTTGTTTTATGATCAACTTTTGAATTCTATAAAATCAAAAGTTTTCTGTATTATTATAAGTGAAATATACAAAAGGTTACTCACGCACACAAATGTACAAATGCGTGCATGTGCGTATATATTTAATTACATGAAAATATTTTTATTCGGAAACCCTGGAACTGTATCTGCCTGTATAATTCAACAAAAATTTTCAGCAAAACACATATGTAAAAATAAAAACTAAATAAATACTAAAAGAACGTATAAACATTTAACATAGAAGATAGATATCAACATAATAATAATAAATTTACCTTTAATTCAATTATGAGAAATTTAAAATTTAAAATTTTAATTTTAATGTTAATAAAATCACTAATTCAATAACTTAGCTTTAACCTAAAATACATGTGCTCACAAACAAAATAAAAAATATATTTATGACAATGTTTTATCAAAGAAAATGGTAAACGTATGTTAATTCGTGTTCTTATGAGCGTCCTCAAGTGGAAAATTAAAAAATACTAGATAAAACCCATTCAATCAAATTTTATAGAATAGACGAATTTCTTCATGATTTCTTATCATCTAATTTATGTACACAATTCATGGTTAGACAAAATTGATATTTATGGTATTTAGAATTTTGTAATAGTGTTGAATTGAAAGCATTGATCAAATAAAATACCAAAATTCGTTATGAAATGTAAGACAATTTATTTAATTCATTATTATTTTTATGTAAATCAAAATTATTTATAAAAAAATTATTAGATAACTGTAAATTATATTAATAAACAATATAACTAAGAAAATATTTTGTTATATATAGAAAATACTATATCGTTATTTATATAACTAGAATGATAAAAAAACATTATTTCATCATTTTTCTTTTTTTACAAGTTTACTCTTCAGAAGCCTACAACTTTTTTATTTTTTGAATTTTCTACTTGAAAATTTATTTTGAGTTTTGTAATAATGTGTACTGTAACGGCATCGAACGCGTTTTGAATTATGCACGCGAATGAAATAGCGCGCGCGCAACTCTGAGCGAACGGAGAAGGACGACACCGATTGTTCTAGCCCGACAGACGGAACGCCACGTGCTACGATCTCTCTCGCGTGTACGCAGTTTCCGAGAGTGTAAAAGAAACAAGTGTAACTGCAGTGATGGAGGCACGAAGCCCCCCCACAATCCTCTCCGACCTTCCGTCCAAGGAGGACAACAGACGCCGCGGTCCACGCCGTGCAGACAGACAGACAGGACAGACAGTACAGACGGACGGACGGATGGACGGACGGATGGACGGACGGATGGACGGACAGACGGACGGACGGACAGACGGACAGACAGACGGACAGACAGACGGACAGACAGACGGACAGGACAGACAGGACAGACAGACAAACAGAGCGTCCTATTTAAAATACAAACAAACAAGATAAATCAAAGCGGTCTGTATCTATCACTCAAACAAAGTATTCTAAAATTTAAACATTCACTCATTATATACATGCACCCGCTCACACAATTAAAAACGATGTATAGGGGACAAAACAAAATAAATTAACATGAACAAAACCCATCTGTCTGTCCCCTGTGTGGGTGTAAGTCTAAGAAATTGGCGCACACAGATCACAGGCCCAGTCTCCGAGTGACTAGGGATAGATAGAGAGCGAGAGATAGATATAAGTTTATTTGTAATAATTTACAAAATGTACATGTTTGTACAATATAGATATTTCTTTGAAGTATGTATTTTTTTCGCAATCGCCCATTTTCAGTCTTTCTATGATATCACAGCTTATTCAGTCTTACATTATTGCAGTCATCAAAAGTTACAAATTAAAGTAATATTACAGAGCGTCTTAATTAAAACACAAATAAATAAATTTAATAAAAAGGAGCGATCGATATCTATCAGTCTTATTGTTTAAAAAAAAATAAAAGAAACTTTACAACACAATCATACATGCACTCATCCTACCACAAACTCACTCACGCCAATAAATATACTCACACTTTCTTAAAAATAAGTATGGGACAGAACATAATAAATTAACACACAGAAAATTTGCAGTTCTGACCCAAGTGTGTAGTGTAAGTCACCAAAATCAAACGAATAACGAATCACAGGTGCAGCCCGCGGCAGGGTTAAGAATCAAGATCAAGCAGGTGTTGGTAGATCGCCGTCTTAAATCTGCGCAAAGATGGCAAGTTGCGCAAAGAGTCCGGGAGAGAGTTACAAAAGCGCGCAAATTGAACTTGGAAAGATCTCATTCCTGCCTCCGTGCGCACCCTTGGTATTGAAAGTCCCTGTGCAACACCCCTGCTAGTGCCCCTAGGCTGATGCCTGCTGAAAGCTGCCAAATATTGAGGTTCATGTAATCGAAGGATTTTATACATAATAATTGCAGCAAAATAATTCCTTTGAGAATCAGCACGCAACCAGCCCAGCTGCTTTCTATAGGGGGTGATGTGCTCATCCCTCCTAACACCGTAGATGTATCTCACACATGTATTACTCAGTCTCTGTAACCATATTCTTTGCTCGACGGACGCATCAAGCAACACTACAGCGCAATAGTCTAGATGGGGTACGACTAAGGCTTCAACCAATCTTCTACGTAAAGTCTCGGTGGTACATGCCCTTATAAACCACAAGTTGTAAAGGGCTTTATTTACTTTTTTAGTTAAACAATCGACCTGCGGTTTCCACGTTAATTTACTATCTAATGTAACACCGAGACTCACGACTGCGTCGGAAAAAGGCGCAAGCGCCCCTTCCCCCAAGTCAAAACATGGCAATCCCCTTTCCTTTAAATCCTTTAACATACTTTTTCCTTTAATATATTTTCTCGAACCAAACACTATAGCTTTGGTCTTGCCGGTATTGAGTCGAAGAGACGAGCGCCCCGTCCACGTCGACACCAGCCGCGCCGCATCAGACAGGCGAGCTATTCCTTCCAGAATTTCATCTGCAGGAGGCTGCAGATAAACCTGGAGGTCATCGGCATATAGTATGTGCCTGATGACCCGACGATCAAATAGATCTTTGAGGTCATTGATGTAGAGACTGAAGAGTAGAGGACCCAGGACCGACCCCTGTGGCACACCCAAGTTTGTTTCAACCCATGAAGAACAGCCATTTTTTGATAGCACGCGTTGAGTACGGCCTTGTAAATACGATTTAATCCACAGGAGTGCGGACCTCGAGAACCCAAGATCGCGTAATCTGCTCAACAGCCACGAAGGAGAGATGGTATCGAAAGTCTTACTGAAATCGAAAAGCAACAGCAAGGTCACCATTCTCCTATCAATGC
This sequence comes from Megastigmus stigmatizans, assembly GCA_900490015.1. Lineage (NCBI taxonomy): Eukaryota > Metazoa > Arthropoda > Insecta > Hymenoptera > Megastigmidae > Megastigmus > Megastigmus stigmatizans. Next base: position 295 of record UELV01079482.1, on the reverse strand, counting down.
CTAGGCGTATGTCATCAGTCAGTTTAAGCAGGGCTGTCTGAGTACTGTGATGCTGTCGGAACCCTGCTTGTAATGGATCGAGAATGCTGTTTGCAGCGAGATACTCCGAGATTTGGGAGTGTGCAATCTTCTCAAATACTTTGGAGAGAAAGCACAGTAGGGCAATAGGACGAAAATGCGACGTTGATGGCGGTGCTGCAATCTTTTTTAAGGCAACCAACTGCGCTCTCTTCCAAGCACTCGGAAAGACTCCCTGAGCAAATGAGGAGTTGAATAAACGAACTATATAATTCCC
>UELV01079477.1:0-11766 GCA_900490015.1 Megastigmus stigmatizans | reverse complement strand
GAGAGAGAGAGAGAGAGAGAGAAAAGAAAGATGGAAAGAGCTGAAAAACGAGCACTCACACATGCACAAGCAGTTCTTTCATGTCCCTCGTCCATAGAAACTCGATTAAACCGCTCAAAAGAAAGAAAAGTCTCAGCTCGTTGTTTCACGCTCATTCAATTATTCGCAAGTTCCACGGAAAAACGAGGAAGACATAGGAAAAAGTTACGGTGCAAAAGAAAGAGGAAGAAGAAGAGGCAGCAGACTTGAATATAATCGCCAAGCTGTCGCGCTAACGTTCCAACAATTAAATATAAATATGTGTATATCAACGCCGCGCGCTCGTGCGGCAGTCAGGCAAAACCGGAAGCCTGTCTTTGTGCCAGTAATTAAACGAATCGCTCGGCCTTAACTAAACATCTTTCCCCAACCCCCTCGGCTCAGCAGTTTCTCTCTCGTCTCCTCAACACGCGATCGCTACAGATATACTATACATATATATGCCTTTTGCTAAACCGTTGCTCTCTCTCTTTCCCTCTCTATATGTATTTTATACGTGTGTATAAATAGGTATACACCAACATCACAGCAGCCAACGAGAGAACTCGATTCACTTGAATGATTTATAGTTTCATTACGGTGTACCTACTGCGTTGGAGGCGGCGGCGGCCGTGCAACAATTCGCCGCGACGAGGAAAACTTTAGTCCGCGCGCGACTCGGGATGTTCCATTCGGGGGTGTGTGTATGTGTGAAACCGGTTTGAGATATTTATCGTTTGAATAAAAGTAGAAGAAAAAAAAACAGGGAAGAATGAATTAGGTCCGATCGGACGAGGATAGCGCGGGAGTGAGAGATTAATTCGTTGCGACAGCAGTCGGCTTTTGTCGCCCTCCCTTTGAGATCGCGAGATTTGTTGGGTTAATTATAAGCGAGGACCTTGCCCCCCATAACAATGGTTCCTCTAGTTTTTTTCGCAGTGGCTGTTATAATGGAATACGCGAAAAATATTTCACAGAAATTCGAAAACAATGGGGCGGGGATTTAATTTGAGAGGTGTCTGCCTTCTGCGTAGTCAAAAGCGCAATACCGTCGACGTCAAAATTAATATTTGGGCGGATTCATGAAATTAATATTTAAATTGTTGAGGTTTGAGTGTCGTATTATCATTTTGCGAGTATTATTAATTACTTATCCAAATTTTAAATTGACGATGCATGTGGATTTCAAGTATTATAACGTCAAAATTAATAAAGGGATATTATTGAAATATCATTTTTACTTAATTTTACGTATGCAGGTTTTCACGTTGTCTTTTTAATTTTTAATTGCTATGAAACAATAAATGATGCTCGTTTTATGATTTTTTAAAAATAATTACGCATTGGAGGAGCTTTTTTGTTATTCGAATAAACGAAACATAGTATTCGTTGCTTTTAATCACTGAATGATTGATTGACTTACCAGTTTCACGACCCTGTTCTGCTGAAAGAGAATATATACCATCAATAGTAAATAAATAAGCTCAGTAAGATATTTTAGGCCAAATCTCACGTACGTATAAACAAAAAAACAAAGCTACATGTGCATGAAATACTCCATTTAACCATTTAATCATTTTCTACATCTTCTACATTATTCGGCGCTAAAGTTTAGAAGTGCAAAAATTCTGACGATAAAACAGTAAACATAAACTCGTTGACAGGCGGAACTCTCCATCACGAGGACGCGTACGCATCGGACGCTCGTCTATTGGAGTCCTATCTGCAGGCTCTGCAGTCGTATTCGGGCGAATGGCTGCATAAGCCCCAGCAGCCGACTAGCAGCGAGCTGCTGGAGAAGGAGTTGATGAGCCGATGGGGCCAGGTTATGGCTTCGGTGCCGCGCGGCACTATGACAGGCCATTACGGCTACGGTGTCCGACAGCTCCAGTACCTCGGTCTCGTCGTCAAGGAGGTCCTGCGCGCCAAGGACTCGCTTCTCCAGGTACATTACTCTTTATATATATATATATACACTATTTCATAACTAAGAGGCGTTTTAGGACCGTGAGAGCGCGATTCGAAACGATTTATTGGTTTAGGCCGAGCGATCGCTTGCACTGAGATACCGTTATATGCACTGCGAGTTTATGTAGGCGCGAAGGTTCGTTAGATGTAAAATTTGACTTCAGCTTTGTTTTGTAAGAGTTGTTGAAAGCATTTTCATTCAATAATAGTAAAAAAAAAAATTATTATCTCCCGTATTGCTATTTTTTCATCATAGTAAATCAACGGGGTACGGTATAGATTTCTTCTATACCAATGAAAAATCTGTATGCGAACTGGGAAAAAACTTTTCCATTAGTCTACGTAGCCGGTAACAGAAACAAGTTTGTTTTCCGGACTAACACGCGAGGCGCTCGCATAATTTCTCGCGTCCTAAAAATTGTGCGACAATTCGTTTTAATTCTCTTTTTAGTCCGGGACCCGAGTCATGTGTATACGGAGCATATATTCTACCTAATGAACCCATTCACGTGGACTTTAAACGTTGTTATATAGTACGATCGCGTGTCCGATGCGGTAATATAAAGCGCGCGAAGCTAAAATAAGAGAAAACAAAAACGACGGGAGCGATGAGAAGTGTGGCGAAAAAATAAACAGCGCGAGTAAAGATCGGAGGATTATACTACAACTCGTGGCTGTGTATCAAGAAAATTTACATGGTTACTGTCTAGTGGCAAACAGAAATGCCCATAAAAGAGCGCGGTATACAATTTATAGAGAGCTGTATTTGGTGTAATGCCTTTTCACTTTGCGAGTACGCGGCAGTCTGAGAAATCAGATGCACATTGTTGCCGATTGAAAATTTGAAAGTTTGCGTATTTGCAAAAGTAAAATGTGTCCAAAATTTTACGTTATATGACGAGTTGTATTTTTGATGCAGTATATGCAAGATAATATAATAAATACAAGAAAAATTAAAGCTAATGGACTTTTTTTATCTGCCATCAGTAATGAAAATGTTTTTTCCACCTTTCATTAATCAACGTCTAAAATAAAAAGTTATAAATAATCCAGTACGGCCACTTTGCGTTTAACGGCTCCAATGCAATAAGTGTATCGCCAATTGTCCAGTGACTATTTGAACTGTACTGTAATACCACGTATAGATTATGTTCTTCTATAGGGACACGGCTTCTTCCTTATACCATCCAACTCTTCCTTTACTACGTTCTAATGCACAGTCACTTGATGCTCCTTGGTTTACTCGCTACACTGACTATTCTCTCTCGTCTTTGAGTGTGCGTTTAACTATCGTTTATCCGGCTATGTTGATTGTAAACTGCTTTAACGATGCGTGCAGTTGACCGACTTTCAGTTATACTAAGATTATTGTATTTTAAAACGTGTGTTTAAATAAATGAATTTTCGATAAGAGAAGATTTTCTGAAATTGAATATGTCACAACTGAAAATTTTAGTAGCAGTATATATGAGTATGTAAAACTAATGCAATTCATAAGTACGCATCAGATGGGCTATATAAAGTCAGAAAATTTTCAGATTACACTTTGAGAGCTTATATTTTTTTCCCCAGTGTAGTGAATTTTTACTGCGTTCTTTGAGAATTCAGGCCGATGCTATTTTTTACGAGGATGCTACAACCATGTACGAGATAGATAAAAAAAAAAAGGAGGGAATAAAATTGGATTTCGCGCTAAAGTGATAAATAGAGGATTGAAATGCGCGAAAAAAATTATTCTGAAGTACGTATTAATAGAATTGTCAGCTAACTTTTCTCCACAAATTAAAAAATATATAAAAGTATCTAGATTTATATTGTAAATTTATCGTTTTTAGAATTTTGATTATGTTCCATACGTACGATCGTTTTGTATAAAAGTTAATGTTTTTAGAAAATTCAATAAAATTTTGTCTTTTTTTAAATTTGAACATTCTCCTTGCTTGAGCCGAATTTTTTTTTAAATTTATATAATCGTCGGGATTATTCGTAAACCTAAATTTTTTAAAAGCTGCTGTTCTAAGTCGTCTAATTTTATCGCACTCTGAATTCCACCAAGGAACGGGATTTCTATGAATGTTTTTGTTTATTAATTTTTTCTTTGGAGTACTTGAAAGTAAGGTGCTAGCAACAATGTCAGTGAATAATTTGTATTTTTCGTTTGCTGGCAGGTCGTTGCATTCTCTCGACATGAATTGTATGTAATTAGATTCTAAGTATTCATTTACTTTTTCCCAATTTGTTCTAGTCGAAGTAAGTTTCAGTGATTTTTTTATATACACACTTTTTTCAACGCAAATATTTATAAACAACGGAAAGTGGTCAGAACCCCATGCCTCATCGTTGGCTTTAACATTTATTTTTTCGGCAATATTTAGTGATGAAAAAATTAAATCAATATTGGAAGTATAGTTATTTGGCTGAATAAACGAAATTGTTTTAGTATTATGAATAAATAAATTGTGTTTACTCAAGCTTTCGAGAAGCCTTCCACCGTTAGTATCATTTTTATTACAGTTCCAAACGTGATGATGAGAGTTAAAATCTCCCATTACAATTGAGTGACGTTTATTGTCAATATTTTTAAAAATATCGTCCCATTTTTCTTGTATTAAAGTGAGACCTGGGGTTCTATAAACAACGATAAGATCGATTGCGGGTTTAGTATTTGTAATTTTTATACCTGCTAGTTCTACAGATATATCCGGTGATTTAAGATTACTTAGTTCGTAGTAAGCTAGGCTATTTTGAACCAATATCAGGATACCTCCGCCTCACGAGTATTCTCGGTCCTTCCTAAAAGTCTTAAATCCTGGAAAATGGAAATTTATTTCTGAATAATTCTTCTCACTCAGCCAGGATTCAACACAAACGAAAATATCAACGTCAGTTAGAATTTTACAAAGTTCTTCTTTTCTTCTAATTATACTTTTTGAGTTCCAGAAAATAAGTTTTAGATTTTTGTTGTAGTAGGTTGCCATTTTTGAGTCGAATTATAAAAGTAAATTTTCTTCTTCGTTTTTTTTTACAAGCTTTTAATTGATACTCTTGAGATTGCGATAAATCAGTGTCAGTATCTAGATCTGATTTAGTAGACTGAGTCGATGCAAGCTTTTTTTTTATTCGCGTAAATTTTGATTTTAGGTTTTGATCGGTAAGATGTGGATATACACTGTTTAAAATTTCAATGAGATTATTAATGTATGATGGGAATTCATTTGCAATTTCTGCTACATTCTTTTTCCTTGGATTTTTTCTAGAAAAGTTTTAAACTTATCGAAATTCAAAGAGTGATTTTTTGCAATTTCTTCAATAATACCACGGATAGGTGTAAGTTTATATTCCAAATTTTCGCAAGTAGGTAATGGTGCTCGACTGTCACTTGCGAATTTTTGATGTTTACGAGTTTTCTTTGGTTTTATGAATCCACTCTCTGTATCAGTAGATGATTCATCTGTTATATTAGTATCGACTCTGATTTTATTTTCCAAAGTCTTAGTTGTGCTTTTTTCCATTAAAGTTTGAGTATCCTCTGTCGTTGTTGAGGAAGGAGGGGGTCTTTTTTTACCTTTATTATCATGCGACGTTTCTTGCATTGATGATTCAGTTTCAAGTATAAACTGAGAAGGTGGTATTTTGGGTAATGTTGTTATATTTAGATACAGTTTGGCTATGTGTCCTCTTTGTTTACAAGCGAAACATTGAGTAGCGTCTGTATTAAAGTATATCCAATACGCAGTGTCCTCGTGAAGAATTTGAAGCGATTCCGGTAGACGCTCCTCGTCTCCCTCTTTAATGTACACTTGTCGACAATAATATTGTATGTGTGAGCGCCCCGGTTTACTGAAACTTGCTTTGATATTGTAGATTGGAGATACTGATTTAAAGCCTAATCGTTCTATTGTGTTTATTAATAACTCGTTTGGTATGTGGGTTTGTACATTCGAAATTACTAGACGTTTACTGCTTTCAATTAGAGGTCGAATAATGAGTTCGGTATTTTTCACATTCATAATTTTTCCCGACAATTTTTCCACTAATGATTTACTCGACAAAAAGACACAAACTCTTCGTCCTGATATTTTTAGAGATAGATACTATATTACTTACGGGGACGAGGGTTTCTAATCGTCGTTCGTGAAACCATAAAATGCATCTATGATTATGGCTTGGACTTTTTTTGGTTGAGTTACATTGGCATAGGTTTTAACTTGAGATTTTGAAGCTTGTTGAGATAGTTGATAACTTTGAGATTGTTGAGCACTTTGGATTTGTTGAACATTCTGGGTTTCTAGAGTAGGATGACTTCCATTAATAGAAGTCATCGTGATTCAATGTTCCAGGCTTGCAATTTGCAATTTGCAAGCCTGAATTTAATAGGCACTGGTATTTTTCAATAGTCGTATACACTGTAGTATCACACGTAAACTTATAAATCACTAAACACGTCTTCACGCTTTGTTGACGCGAACCTCGATACACGTCTGCTCGCTTCGACGTATCTCGAACGAATGATAAGGCCAATTTGTTGCTTTTGGCCTATTTTGCATTTCTGGCATGTCTCGCACGTGTTAACGTACTCGAGCACATCTCTGTAAATGCCAGGCCAGTAGTGTGCTTGCGATACTTTTTTATATGTTTTTTCTATTCCTGGATGAGCAGCGTGCGGATCGTCGTGCATCTCTCTTAATATTTTGTGTTTCTTTTCGCATGGTATTACTAATTTCCATGCGTCAAGGTCACTGCATAATTCTGTTTCTCCATAGTTCGGCTTATATCTGTATATCTTTCCATTATTTATTCTCCAATCTTTATATCTTCTTGGAAACCTTATTATTTGATAAATTCTCCTTTTGTACCACGAGTGTGTTGTTCCTTCTATGATATTTATCTCATTTATTTTAATTTCTTCGTTTTCATGAATCCTTGACAGTGCATCAGGTACGACATTATGCTTTCCTGGCCTGTGTACTGTCTCGAAGTCATATTCTGCTAAATCTTGAGCCCATCGACCCAGTTTGCCTACTGGATTCTTTCTTTCGAAGAGCCATTTCAATGCACTATGGTTTGTGATTACTGTAAATTTTTTCGCTTCTAAATATGATCTGAATTTATCTATTGACCATTTGAAAGCTAAGCATTCTTTTTCTGTGGTGTTATAATTTAACTCCGCTGGTTTTAATGCTCTGCTTGCGTATGTAATTACGTGTTCTGTGTCGTCTGCTTTTTGCGTCAGAACGGCTCCAAGACCGGAATTGCTCGCATCTGTATAATACAAAAGGTTTCTCTGGGTATGGCCTGTGCAGCATCGGTGCTCCGATGAGCTTGGCTTTTAATATTTCGAAAGCTTTCTCTTGTTCAGCTCTCCATTCGAGCTTGTTATTATTCTTATCTTTTCTCTTCAATGGATTGGTCAACGGGTTAGCTACTAAGGCGAAATCTTTTATGAATTTTCTGTACCAAGACGCCATTCCAAGAAATTTGTAGTTGGCGTAACGTCTTTGGCGTCGGATATTGTCTGACTGCCTCCGTTTTTTCGGGGTCAATTGACACTCCGTGTTCATTCACTCTAATCCTAGGTATTTTACCTCATTTACGCAAAAATTGCTTTTTTCTCTGTTTATTGTTAATCCAGCATTGTTCATTTTTAGGAGTAATTTCCTGAGCCTTTGTACGTGCTCTTCAAACGTCTGCGAGATTAATACAATATCGCCAAGGTATGCGTATGCGTACGGCTCCAGTTCGCCGATTTATTTTTTCTATTAGCCTCTGAAAACACGCTCCAGCTCCCGATAGACCGAACGGCAATCGTTTATACTGCCATAAACCTTTTTCTGGGATTGCGAAGGCTGTGAATTCTTTTGAGTTATCTGTCAATGCGATCTGATGATAAGCGTTCCTCAGATCGATTGTTGAGATATATCTAGCTTTCCTTAATTTATTGAGCACCGTCTCCATGTAGGGGTTTGGATATGCATCCTTTTTGGTCGCTCCATTTACTTTGCGAAAATCTATGGACATTATGTAACTTCCGTTGCTTCCTTTTATCATTACTGTTCGGCTGTTTCATTCGCTTGCGGCCTCTATTATATCTGCAGCTCGTAGTTTTTCGATTTCTTCATGCATTATCTTTTCAATTTTTTCTGAGACTGGAAAATATTTTTTCTTTATGGGGTTACAGCTTTCTTTTAGTATTATCTCGTGTTTCACCAAAGGAGTCGTTTTTAATACTTGATTTTCCCGATGCGGCGGGATTAATTCATCTAGTAATTTTTCTATTATCTGCCGTTGCTCTACTGTTGTGTTAGCTAGACCACAGCTCGCTATATCTACGGCTGTATTCGTCTTTATCGCCCATAATTGAAAACTGAATTTTTTGTCTTTACCTAAGTCTGCGAGAGTAAATTTGTCGCAACTAGCAAGTATGTCCATCTTGAACATTCTAATGCAATCCAGTCCTATTATTAAGTCCGTTGCAATTGTTGGGATGACTAGAGTTTTGATGCTTTTCGACACGCCTTCAATTGTGATTTCGGCGTCTATTTCACCGATCACATTTTCGGACTGTCCATTGGCCGTACGTGCAGCCTTTACTTGTGATTGACTTAACGGTGACTTGGCTTCGATCTTTTGCCATATCTCGCCGATTACGGTGCAGGCCGCGCCTGGATCGATCAATGCGGTCACTGACGTCCCGTTGATCTGAATTTTGATCCAATAGCGGCTGTAATCTGCTGCCTTATTAATCTCTGGAATGCTTCTTTCATCGTTGCGTCTCTCGCTAACTGATGAGACCTTTGTAGGTAAAGTAGGCGGGGCAGTCAGCTGCTCGACGACTACCTCCCGTTTCCCGCCTGTTGCTGCGGGATATTATTCATGTTTGTTGCATTTTGTAGCTACGATTGAGGCTGTCGATTGGGCGGTTGCTGGGATTGATCATTAGTATAATGAATATTATTATAATGATTTTGCGCATGGTAGCCTTGACTGCGAAGATTACCTCTGCCTCTTCCGAATTTTCCTCTGCCGATGTTATTAAATCGCCATTCATTACTACCATTTTGACTGTTGGCGGCTCCGTTATTGGGGCCGTCTCCATTGTTGCAACTGTTTCTGAAGTTTTGATTGTTGTAATAAGCTCTCTGTTGAGGGTGTTGATTTGAGTTCACTCCTCCTTGTTGCTTTCGAGGGTCGAAGTTTTTTCCCCTATAATTCCCGTAACTTTGGCGTTGTGGATTGTTGCTATAACTTCTGTTTTGGCTACCATTGTTACTATAATTTTTTACATTGCTATTTCTATTATTGAACAATTTTTGTAGTTCTTCCTGTATCATTTTTGATACGTCTAAGTGTGTGGGCACCGTGACTGCCTCTACTTTCGGTTTTTATTTGCTGTTCGGCTTTTCGCCGCTTTGTTTCTCTGTTATCTTATTTTCTTTTGCGGTTGTTGCTGATTGCTTTTTTCCTATATCCAACGCCTTAGATAGCAAAATTGCTTTATCTGTAAATTCTTCTAGCGTCATGTCGGCATAACTTGGCAGCAGCGGATGGAATTCTGGGCGCATATTCAAAAAAATTCTGTGGATTTTGCTTTCTTCACTTTCTCTTTTATGTGCTGATAATTTATTATAATGGAATTGCATGTCTGCAATATAATCCTGCATCGGCTCCGTTAGGCCTTGCTTCCTATCGCGGATTTTGTCCAACAATACGTCCACGTATAATGCATCCTGATACTTTTTGTTAAGGTCTGCTTCGAAATTGGTCCATCTTGTCCATATATCTTTTTTAATGCGGTATAAGTTGAAGGCTGGTTTCTGCAGTATCAATGGAATTATTCGAAGCATCTCTGCTTCTGACAGTGCGTTGGATTCCTTGCATTCCTTTGCTCTCAATAGGAATTCATCTATGTCATCGTTAACGCCGCAGACAAAAGAAATATTTTATTCTGTTGCTTGAATTAATTATACTCGAATTATCTGTATCCTTAGAAACGTTAGCCATGAACGGCTCCCTTTGTTTGCCATCTATTTATTGCGAGTGGTACGTTTAGACCGCCATTTTGAATACATATACTATGCTGGTATGAAATTTTACGTACTTGATCGAACGTGATACAGTTGGACGAAAATTTTATTTAAAATATGTATTTGGAGTTTATTTTCACCTTGATACGTTGGGCGCCATTGTGACGAGGGCTGAGACGTCGGTGGGTTTTTTATACGGAGCCAAGCGGCTCCTCTATTGTTCTAATTACCATTCATAATTGCCCCGATATCCACCCGCAAGTCTCGGCCGTTGCACAAAGGACACGGTCCTCTACCGGGCTCGGCTGCTCAGCCGGAGAGAAGGCCGGTCCGTTATCGTTGGGGCAAGGTCACTGAAGAGAGTTACACAAACATATTGGATGCTAGAACTGCTGAGCGGCATTTATTATTCTAATAGCTTAAAGAGTATTTTACAATACGGCTCCCGCTGGAGCTAACGATCATTAGTCAGTTAACGCTTCGCGGACTAAATCTATCGGCGTCGTCGCCACGCAAAGTACCGGAGGGTCAGGTGCCGCGTGCTTTATCACCGCAAGGCGCGGGCTTATCCTCGCGTGCTTCTATTTTACTACCGCGAGCGAGAGAAAGAGAGAAAGAGAGTTACCGGCGTGTTGTGTCGTCTTGGACTCGCAGTCTCGGCGCATCGCCGGCGTGGCTCTTCTCGTCCCCTGCTGTGCTGCCTTCGGGCTTCATCGGCCCATTGATCCTTGGTGGCCGCTCGTTTGTTCGGCTCCGTGCCGCGTCGTCGGCCTGGGATGGTCGTCCGATCTTCCTCGTAGCCTGGTGCGGCTAGCCTGGTAGACGGCATCTGGCTCCGTTGGCCAGTGACTCGGCTCCCGCCTGTATGCTGGCGTGTCCGGATGGTCTCTTTGCGGGCCTCGCGGCTCGCGACGTGGTCTCGCGGCTTCCGGGTATTGTCGGGCCGTCCGAGCTGCTGTCCTCGCTGGTGATTGAGAAGAGAGTGTCTCTCCCTTTTCTCTTTGGGAGCTTCGCTCCCTCGCGTTTCTCCCACCTCTCGCGTTTGTAAACGCGTGTTTCGTGTTGCTCCGTGTCGCGTCTCGGAGACCTGCGCTGCTCGGTGTTTCTCTCTCTTTCTCTCTAATTGTTCCCCTTATGGGCTTGTTAACGCGCTTCATCTATAACATCGTGCACACGTCTCCTGACGCCTCCTACCCTATTTGAGAGTATTGTGCCGTGACATTTCCACGTCACAAGGTTGTATTCTATTTTTATGTTCTAACATATGATTATATTATTAATTATTCTACATATATCTACAATTTAATTCAATAAATAATATTTTTCATTTTTATACACCTAAGTTAAATAAACATATCTCTTAGCATGTTACTGTATCGCATTAGCCTTCATTTTAAACTAATATTAATAATAAAGTTAATGATCATCTCTTCTTTTTGGGGTAATTTACAGCAATGAATTTCCATTTAATTTCCCGAACTCAGCAACATTTTTCTTTTTTCTTTTACTATTCAAATTCATTATTAATATTTCGTTTTAACTTGAATGCTTTATCCGAACTTGAATCCTGCATCAACTAGCTCAGCGTTACCACGTAAAGATTTTATTCGTTAATAATTGTTAAAACTTGATAGCGATTCTTTTATAAACATTCTTTTATATCTTTTTCATACCGATTATAATTATATTCCCGAAAACACTCTTTTGTGTAATTGTAATAAATGCTCTTGTACTAGAATAATTATAAATAACATCC
>UELV01079464.1:0-20237 GCA_900490015.1 Megastigmus stigmatizans | reverse complement strand
GTGTGTGTGTGTGTCAGCTCGAAACCCCCGTTCTCCGTAATGGAGCTGGTCTTCGGGAAAATGCTCGCGTGTGTATATTTTATGGATGTATATATATATTATATTATGGTGTGTGGGTTCGTTATGCATTCTGGGGAATTTATGGGCCGATAATCGAACACTCTGTGTGTAAGCGATCGGATAGATGCGGGACTGTGGGAGGTGCTAAAATGGCTCTTGAGCTGCGGATCTAATTTAGAAAATGTCGGAATATCTAATTTTTTGAAATAGTTAAGTATTGATGGGAAGAAAATTGTATCATTAAGCTTCTTTTATACCCTGAGATTTTATCTATACATATTTTCGAATATATTTCAAACTAACTCGGCACGGTCGTTTTCTATTTCGCCATCTGGCGAACATGTGTCCGATATTCGTCTCTCTCTCCCTCTCAATGGAAAATATTCGCTTAATTAGTGAGCGCCGTCCTCGAACGAGAGAGATAGATAGGTAAAGAGGAAGAGAGAGAGAGAGAGAGAGAAAAGAGCATACACATAGCAGCCTGACGCGCAGATTTTCATGCAAACAGGTATTGAATATAAACATAAATTTATGTTTTAAAAGCGCACGCGGCGTGTCGCGATTCCAATTTTAATTCACTGAATTCCCCTTCCTTTTTTTCGTAACGTTGCACGCACTGCATGCGCGGGGCTCGAACAGAAAAGCGCAGAGTTCTCTCCTCGGCGTGTCTCGCGCGCGCCAATTCAAATTCCCCGAATCGCCTAAACGAACAAACCTTACGGCCATGCTCATTAACGTTTGCCTCTATATACTAATCAAGGAAAAGAAACAAGCATGACTGACCCAGTTCCTAATATACATATATATATTCGCGAAACATTTTTTTTCTCTTCACTCCACCGTATCTGATATTGGAAAATTTCAAGATCGACTGTTATATATTATACCCTGCGCGAGCTTTTGCGAAATCCGTGATCCGAGAGAGAGAGAGAGAGCCATAATAACCAATTTGTTATAAAACTCTTGGCGAGCCGTTCGCTATATAGCTCTGACGTAAATAAGATTAAGGAATGACGAGAGAGAGAGAGAGAGAGAGAGAGAAGTCGACCCTTCGGCTCACTCTCTAGGCTTGTGCAGCTCACGGCGGCAGCGGCGGTGCAGTGCAGCATGCGCCTGTGCTCGCTCAATTACGAAAGTGCTATTACACGGCCATGAGAACCGAGAGGCCGTTTTGAGCCACAGGCATGTGCGAATTCTTCGCGCTGCGCGAGGCCTCGAGAGAGTCCCGAGAGCCGTTGCCGCTGCCGCTGCTGCTGCTGCTGTCGTCTTCGATAGGATATTTCGCAAAAAAAGGTTTTTCATCGAGGAAAAACGCTATAGTTTCTGTTATACAGATTGTACGCCGAAGAATTTTGAAATGCTAATTCAGCGCGCTCTCGTATCTCGCTACTTCTTCTTGGAAGTTTGTGCACTTGCCGTGCGAGATTAATATTTTTCTAAAATCTGTATACATATTGTAATTGTTAGTTACACCAACGGTGAAAGATGAAAATAAATATTTTGAAATATTTTAATTAGGTCTGCTGCTTATTGATTTCTTTTGTTCGTTATATATACCTATGCATTTAGCAAGTATATAACCACACTGTTAACAAATAAGGGGAAAACATGTTCAAATTACACAGCGCGCATGTATTTCTCGTTCAACCCTTTCAGTTGCGCAATACAGGTTAAAATTATTCAGATATACATATAACATGATATTGATCTTGTTATACATTTTTCTAAATGCCTACCACATATACTTAATTAATGATTCCAAATTCAAAAGTAGCAGATTCACATAATAGTCTTTTTTTCATTTATGTCAATTTAGCCGTCATATACTGGATCTAACATTTTGAATTTTGAAAATTAGACCACGTATTCGTATATTGGTGATAGTTCGAAAACCATTGTACGGATTTTCAATGCAATTGCAATAAATTTATATTACAATCAATTTAATTTGCAAAAGTGGAAAGTTTTATAATAATAAAATTATTAATAATTTTTAAAGAACGATCTCGATTTATCTAACTTACCTATAACATTAATATATTTAGAATGTATTTCTACATTGTTCAAAAGATTAAGCAAAACCAAGTATATACTATTTTGAAAGTCTCAAAACTTTAATAAACAGCCCATATATGTTTTAACGAAACATCCTAACACATCTTTTTTGCACCATAAGCTTGGATCAAACAATGAAAAGATGAGTCGTCCACAAACACAATTTCGACTCATTACTATAGTTGAGATAATCATCATATTTAGGATATGCGGTTATGGTATCGTCCGAAAAAGAGAGAGAAAGAGAGAGAGAAAAAAAAGGAACCTCGCACCAAACCCATTTCTAGATGCGAGTTGCGAAGATCTGATAAAGTCCGGGCGCACACAGGCGGGACGCGCGGACAAAAACCGCGCACAAAGAAAACGCGTATAATATATAATTACTTCCCCCCTCCCCCTCCCCGTCCCTACCCCCCGCCGCGCTCAGTAGCTGATATTATCGCGCGCGGCGCTTTTCGACGCGCTTTTTGCCCATTACACACGTATGCCTGTGTGTGTGTGTGTGTGTGTGTGTGTGTGTGTGCGCGCCAGAAAATTTTCAACCGCGCGTACATTGGCGAAACTCCTAAACACACTCACTTGTGTGTGTACGTGTTGGAGGGCCGCACGCGCTTCGTAATTACTAGGATTCGTGTCATAATGCACTAATTATCGCTATTACCTTATAGGGTGGTATCCACCACCACCAACGAGCCAAGCTGTACGGCTAAAAATGCTCTGCTGTTCTTTTTTTCGCCTTCTTGCTTTATCTTGCAGCCTTCGGCTATCTTCTTCGCCCTAAATGAACCTACGAAATGCGCGATAGAAAGGGAAACGATGTTAATAAGGTTTTTTAATAAGATACTTGACTTTCATGTCACCAGTTGCAAGGACAAAAGTATATATACTAGAAATATACGAATAACAACTAATTTTAAACCGGACTATCATAGTTTGAGTATATAATGTAGAAATTTTTATAAGCAAATAATTAAAAAATGAACTTGAGTCGACTATCTCTCTTTTCATATACAAAGTACTCAATCGTTATATGAAAACATTTTTTTTTAAACTTTTATTAAAACCAACATCCATGAAAATGTATATATATATATATATATATATATAAATTCACAGACAGTATTTGCTCCTAATCCCGAAATTAGCCTATTCAAATGCATTTCTCGCTCTAAAAGTGTCAAGGATATATAGAACGAAACGTGGCAGCTCGTTCCACATTTTACAGCGCACAATAATCTCACCATAAAACTTTTTCGAATATAAATCACTCAAATTCCAGCGCTCTCCACAATTCTCCACGCTACCAACACACAAACACACACACACACACACACACACACACACACACATACACACTGTACATTGCACTGCACAGAGAGCGCAAGCAAAATATCTCAAACGCACAACCTAAGAGAGATCAAGACTTTTTCCAATCCACGGCGCAATAATATTACCTCGCGCTACGCGCACACAAACGCACACACACACACGATTCTAAGAAAGAAAGAGAAAAAGAAAAAACACGGATCTCCATTCCATCCCGCGGTCTCCGCGACTAAACCGCACAACCGAAAAACCCGCGAGGAACGAAAAGAAAAGGAACAAGCCGAGTGTGCCTGCCAGCACAAGGCCGCAAAAGTGCACATGAACACACACACACACACACATATATATATATATATTTATACAGAGTCGAGAGAGCTGTCGTCTAGGCGAGAGACACACACTGCACACACATTGTATATAACAATGCGACAAACAAACGCGTAAGTTACGCGAGTGTCGGCGACTCCTCGTCAATTTATCATCTCGTAATAATACGACGAGTCACCGACTTCGTCCAATATACACATACACACACACACACACACAGACACCCAGCCAGACGCACACACGTGTGTAAATATAGGATGCAGACGTGGAAGTAGAGCCGTTATGCAGTCTATATAGCTGGTGTGCGAGCGAATCATCGGTGTATAGGCGATTAGGCGCTCACGTGATTAGCATCCGCGCTAGGCGACGAGCAAAAAGAGTGTGTGTGTGTGTGTGTGTGCAGTGTCTGCAGTGCTGCAGGTGCGTATATTAAGAGAGGAAAGCTGCTTGATCCGGTGTGTAAGCGCCGCACCTGTGCACACTGGGATTATGAATAGAGGGGAACCAGCGGCCTATGAGAAAAATTTCGCGACGCGTTTTCTTTGTGGGTGATATACGGTGATTCGGAGGAATGGACGCGAGATGAGAATCAATTAAGTATATGTCGTGATCGCTATAGTATAAAGGCTGTATAGTACCTTTTTCCCGCGGCGATTTTTAATCCCCGGTTTTTGCGCTTTTCTATACGGTTTCCCTTGATTTTTAGGCATCGAATGCTGTTCGCTTTTGTACTAGCGATTCGTTTCGGTACTATATACGGATAATTACATACGTTGTTTCGCTGTATAATCTGCTTGAAGTGTATTGGATTTGTACCCTTTTCAGCTAGCAATTTTATTAAATATATATATCTATGTTTTTTAAAATTAAATGTGTAAGATCATAAAAATTTTTAAATTCATCTTACATATTACAATTTTTCTGTTCATAAATTTATATCCATTTATTTATATATAGATTACATATAAAGCATGTTATACGCAATATTAAATTGGAAGGTTTTGAACATTACTTTTGTACAATAAAAATCTTAGCAAATCGATTCTTAAAATAATTATATAAATTTTTCAATAACGAGTCGAACATGTGTAATCGCAATATCCCACTCTCAGCGTAATAAAGCCTATTTTGACACTATATATATATATATATATATATATATACAATACATAACGTCGTTGCCGCAAGTGCAACCAAGTTCAGCCAATAATACAACAGCTCTAATGATTTTCAGCATTCACCATATAGATATACAAATGCTCAGCAAGACTCTCTGCCAATCAACCGCTTCAAATACACAAATCTCGGGGCTCTCATTTTTCTTCCCCTCCAACAGCTCGAAACCATTCACCGATCGCTCAAGTCAATTTTCATGGCAAAAGAAAGAAAGAGACACCCAAGTCTCTGCGCAGAGGTCAAAGCAATCCCCGCGGCCGCGGTAAACTGCGCTTAAACTTCGCTCCTCCGTTTGCAAAAACGACTCGAGAGAGAGAGAGAGAGAGAGAGAGAGAGAGACACACACACCCTCTCTATCCTTACACTCTCGCTCTCGAGTCTCGACGAGCCGCTGACTCTGTTTTTTGCATATTAGGCGCAGCAGCAGCAGCAGCAGCAGCAGCAGCCATTTGCATGTCTCGCGTGTCTCCTAACACACACACATAGACTGTGACTCCAGTGCAATGAATAATAGATTTAGAGGCCGCTTATTAGGCGGTTCTGCGAGGCGAGGCCACCGCCGCCGCCGCCGCCGCTGCAGCGAGTAAGAGAGAAAAGAGAGCTTTGCTTTATAGGCGAGAGACCGTCAAATGTTTATACTGGCACACAGGCTCCTATAGAGAGAGAGAGAGAGAGAGAGAGAGAGAGAGCCCGAGCACACTGCACCGAGCGCGCGACGGCTGCAACATTCTAAAATGGCGCTCTCTCTCGCTACGAAGCCCGTCGAAGGCCACCTCTCCTCTCTCTCTCTCTATCTCTCTCTCTCTCTCTCGCACTATTGCGACTACACGCGCACACACCGCAGCCATAGACTTTGTGTCGATTGGGTGTGCGAGGCTGTGTGTGTGAGTGGGGCCCGACCGGTTTAGAATCGTGCGGTAAGAGGGAGACATAGAGAGAGAGGAGAGAACCGAGCCCACTGCCACTGCCACTGCCGATTCGGCGAGCGATTAGTCGAGAGACTTGAGAACTTGGTGTGTGTGTGTGTGTGTGTGTGTAATAGTACAGGAGGAGAGAGACGACGGCTGCCTCTGCTGCTGCTGCTGCTGCTGCTGCCTTGACCAATTGAGAGGAGGGGATTATATTTCGGTGTTATTGAGTCCCCTTTGGTTCTCTGCTTTCGAAAGAAAAATGGAGTTTCGGGACTCGAGGATTTATATTCGACATTTTCTATATAACAGTCGAGTTTGGCGCGATAGCGACTGGATGGCGATTTTATATATAAAAATGATTTATTCCAATTGTATATATGGAACTCAGCTTTATCGTAACTGCGAAGATATACATGTATAAGTGATTGGAGACTTTTTTGTTCTTGGAAAATTGTATATTACTCGTAAAATGATTATACCGATGACTCTTAAAAGAAGCACGCGTGGTATATAGAATTGAGAATGTAATTATACACATTTGGGTTGTACGCTTGAATCGAATACGTAGAAGAAATTTTATAACTGCCTTATATATACTTGAAGACTTTTTACTCAGGCAACTGGGCGTACATAGCTTTGAATCGACCATTATTACAGTATAAGAGCCTTGTTTTTACGCTCATTGATATATATATAAAAGCTTTGTTTATCAAATGATGTTAATTGATTTTGTGCATCTGCAGGGAATATTGGTTGTTTTTATTGTTTAACGGTATAACTTTTCAAAATTTATCTTTCAGTAACTGAAATTGTTAATAAGCGAAAAAGGAACACAAAATAAAAACAACCTGCATGGCAAATACACATTCTAAAATGACTTTTGCAGCGTCTACCCGCAAGAGCTCTAGTCCGCGGCTATATCCACACACCGATACGCACACACATACATACACATGTATAGAGTACGCATTAGAGGCGAAATGATTGAACGGTCAATCTACTTATTTCCACTACACATCGGCGTCGGCTCTCGGAGCGCATCGGCAATCATTAGGGCCTCAACAGTAGAAGCAGCAGCAGAAGCAGCAGAAGCAGCAGCAGCGCCAAGTGCCATAACTCAGCCACTGTATATACCTACGCTTGGCAATCCCTCGCAAACGCCTAATTGAACGTGTTCCCCCCGGCGAACGTGCAGGCCTTCTTTCGCCGCGATCAGAGAGAGAGAGAGAGAGAAAGAGAGACAGAGAGAGAGGAAAAAAGGGAAATTTATCAAAGGTCAGCTGCTGCTGCTGCTGCACATAACGGAATCGCACGTATATATACGTGCAGTAGACGTGATAATCAGGCTTCACTGCGGTACTTCTCTCTCTCTCCTTTATTTCCAGCTGAGGTGTGGGGTGCTTATACACGCGTTGTTTGTCTTATTATTGCCGCGTTTCAATAATATCGCGCGCGTATTACGCGAGAAAGTCGGCCCAATGGCTGATGTGTTGGGAAATTCGCACATTATCTCGAGTTTATTTGAATTTTGATTGGATTAGATTTTCTTTATGCGCAGTGCAGTGTTGGTCGGCTGCGACGGCTGTTTCCGCGTGCGTCGGACGTTGATGTATAGCGGTTGGTATAGGGGTCTTTTTTTTTTCTTTTTCTCTTTGAAAAAGTGCGAAATTTATTTATGTACACGCCGCCGCGCGGACGAGGAGAAAAGTGGAAGAGTTTTATGTAAGCTGCAGCTGAATTATCATGCCAACTGTGTATTCTCTGTGTCGCGTTTTTTTTCCTCGCAATAACGCACGACTTCGCGATCGTTTTGTAACGATTTCTTAACTGCACCGCTTGATTTTTTTCATTTTCTTTAATTCGTATTACTTGGGTAAAGTCGCGGCCTTAATTATTATGTATCGAATATAGTGCAAAAAAAGGGGATACCGACCTTTACAGTATACGTTATATATACTTTATTTCGCAGGTTAAGAATTGATTATAGAAGAGATTTGCTCGTACACTCTGGGGAATGCGTAATTGTAATGTTTACTAGGTCAGTCGCGCAATTAGCAAGTAATAATAATAGCAAAAAAAAATCAATCATTATTTTAAGATAACGTAGAGAGGCAACACACACACGATCGAACTATGCGCTGCACAATGTATATATTCTAATTGCGTATTCACAAATTATACAAATGTAGGCGTATAATACATCGTATACTCGCGAGCGCTTATTTACCGTGGCAAAGTGTTACAACACACAATATGTATATAAGCAGGCGTCCTAAACCAGTTCCTAGCCTATGAATCTAGTGCTATTATCGACATTAAATGTCCTATTTACATTTACAAATCCCCCCGCGCGTACGTATATATTTGTTATCGCACTGAGTAACAATTAATTTTGGACTATTCCGATATATTAAATACTCTTTAACATAACTACGTACTCTAGATGAATTATGTATTTTATAAAATACTTATAAAATACTTATAAAATACTTTGTAGTATATCATACGTATAAATCAATTTTTCCAATTCAAGTTATATAAAGTAACTCCATGTCAATATGAAACTTGTGTAACAGACTGCGAATTTGTTTAAATATGTGCATCAAATCATCAAGAAAGTATAGCTTACGATTTTTTCAGAGTGTCGCCCACCTATAACCACTAATACAATCTTTTTTCCAATAGACTTCCAAGTCAAAATTGAGTTGTAACTATGTATTTACTGACATATATATATATATATATATATATAAGATTGATAAGCGCTGTTTTCAATTTAAACTGTTGCATTCTTTCAAACGCATAAAGATAAAGTTAATAATAAACATCTTAAAATATGAATCGACGCACCAATCGCCACTTGCAGCAGCGTAGGAAACCATAAGACTAAATAGAGTATGTCGAAAAGTGCTCTCTATATCGATCTCTCTCGTCTTGCAGCCCACGCCTCTCAATCTACATTCTGCGAATTCTTAAAGCTGAAGTCGCAGGACAGCAGCCATCCCTAATGACTATACGCGCAACGGGTATATATAAGTCGCGCAGCAGCGACGGCCCACTCGCTCTCGAATCCCGACGAACTGCGGAGAAAACGGAAATATACTCGGTCGTTCGCTAAGCTGCTTCCCACCTATATATATGCATATAAGACATATATGCACGCGAGAACTATTTGCTTTCGGTTGTAGTATTTTAAAGATGTATATGTGGCATATGCCAAGATCCCTTTCGCGCGATAACCGCCCGATCGCAGCCCTTTTCCACGGCAAAGTTTTGCTCCAACGATCCTGTATATGTATATATATGTATATAACGAACACTGACGCGCACCGACAGAGCGGCGTTTTATCTTAACAGTACACAGACTGTAAGAAGTCGGTGCTAGTTTGTATATTTTAAGACTGTAATTAGACTTGGTGGCAGGTGTGCGCGCACTGTTCGAAAACCTGATTTTATATATATATATATATATGATCCACCGAACATACAATGTGATATACACGTATATAATACTTGACTCGAGCGTATACATTGACGTTTGTGCGCTTATGTATAGGAATTAACTCGCGTTTAAACGAGTCTGTATGTGTATAATATATATAGCATAGATGCTAGAAAACCGAAATGTAGCTTGCAAAATTGAATTGAAAAATACCTGGAAATGAGCTATATAGTAACATAAAGAGCCAGCGCGGAAGAGGCAGAAAAAAAAACAAAACAAACCGCAGCTAATAGCGAGCGTTTGATATATATATATATATATATTTATCACGCATGCATCACGATTGTTTCAATAACGGTCGTAGCCGCCGCACGAATACCCGCGATCACACAAAATACCAACTACTCCTCATTAAATATCATTTTAATTTCTCGGCCAAAATTAAATTACCGCGCTGCGTCAGTGCGTCTGCGCGTGCGCTTAAAGTAAAAAAAAAAGTGTAGAGCGTAGGTAAAGCTTATAGTCGCGCGGCCGGTGCACATAGCATTAAAAACATAAAACGAAAATAGGCGGCCACGTCTGTGTATTATATAGCAGCCTTTTATTCTGATTTCACATTAAAACACTCCCTTAATTATTCGCGCAGCTCGGACTCTCCTGTGTCTGCCACGCGCCCCAGCAAAAGCTCTGTATATCTCAACAACAACAACGGAGTACGGCCTAGGTATATATCTCCGTTTCATCTGCAGCACACACTGGCAGGCGGTGGCGACGGCGTTGGCCAGCTCCTAAAATCTCTGCGCAAAAATACGTTGTTATCCAAAAGGAGGAGAGCGCGCTCCGCGAGAGCTGCCGAGGGGCGGCTTCAGAAATACATATATACATTTGTATATATATATATCCGTTGGCGGCATGCACACACGTTGTACGCACCTACACGCGCGGGACGCTCGCACAAAAAAGAAAAGGAAAAAACAACGAGGAGGAAGAGCGAATCCTCACTCGCGCGCATCTGGAAATAGTTTAGAGCCGCGCGCGCTCGCTTTCTCTTCTCTTATACACCCTCAAAGGGTTCTCTCTCTCTCTCTTTATCTCTTTCTCTCGCTCTTGTTCTCTCTCTCTCTCTCTCGCTCGACGCAGCTAATGGCCTGTAAAAATTTCGAGTTTTTTCGAGGCAGCTCCGCGTCGTAAAAGCGACCGAAACGCACAGACGCTTCTCTCTTTCTCTCTCTCTGTCTCTACACGAACAGGATATGATGGTTAAAGAGATAGAGAGAGAGAGAGAGAGAGAGAGAAAGGGGTGGAAGGTGAAAGGAGCTACTGGGGATAAAGATAGAAAGAGATAAAGAGAGGGAGGGAAAAGTGGCCGTAAAAGAAATGTGGAAAAGCATTATCGAGAAATTGGGAATTCGTGTAATTTCCAGCAAAAAAAAAGGGTGGGGGTTGAACGCGCGTTTTTCCTTAGCTTTTATTGTTGCCCGGGTTTATGGGCTTTCGAGTGGCCTTTAGCCAGCTCTCCGGAACTGGAAATGGGTATTGCGCGCAGCCTCGCCCGCAAGCTCCGGAGCACGCCTGGGCACACGGAACCGACTGCCGCCGCACGGAGCGCCAGCAGCGGTGCTTTTGTATAAATTATTCGTGGATTTTAATTAAATTTCGCGAGCGCTGAACGAGGATTTTGTCATAAGGAGCTCGGCCGCCTATATACAGCTGCTGCGGTTCGCGTATACGCCGGAATCTTTTTCGCGAAATTGACGATGCGATCGGTAGTTCCCTTGCGGGTCTATATTATCTATTGTACGCGAAGCATCTGCTAGATGGCTTTTCATTTTAATATGCGTCCTACAAATCCATTTTGAATTTCAAATATTCCTATTGAGCAATGTAGTTTTATACCATAGCTGCATATATTATATATATGTCACGAATTACGGAAAGAAGCTTTATAATAAAGTTTACTGAAATATCATAAAAGTCTTGGAATATTGTAGAATCATTGTATAGATGAAAAATATTTGCCAATATAGCATATAAATAAACTTAAGAATTCTTCGAGAGTTTCTATATCTGAATACTTACTTGCATATATATAATTTTCATATGTATTATACAATTGTACATCATTAAATAAATATGCATTTCTAAGCGTGATGCGCAAATAAAGTAAACCCATAGTTGAGAAGTTAAACTAAAATATGTATTAAACATTTTCTTAATATAATTCAAAAATTAGAAAGGTATAGATTTATGTTCTATACAAAATGCACATATAACATTACCCTATAATAATTACGATACATCTACCTTATAGTATAGAATTAAATTGGCAGCTTAAAAATCAAAATTCTCTATCCATACATTAACTGAGTCTTCTCAAAAGAGTTGAAAAAATTGCCGATCGCGCAAAAGAAGTAGATCTATATACGTGACTTGTTGCAACGAACAACCCGATCGACAAAGTACTCAATTAACCATCCTCAACACACAGTTACAAATCGCATTATATATTTCGCGCGCTAGTAAAGTTATATATACTGAATTATCTGATGGTTCGCGCGGCATCGCAGCTCTCGGCTCGCAAATAAAGAGAAAGAGAGAGAGAGAGAGAGAGAGAGAAGACGAAGGAAGAGAAGTCGTCCGTTGGACTGCAGCAGGGTACCGAGAGAATATCGAGGGTCTCTCGACTGGCGCGTCGGCATTTCATCCCGCGCAGGGAGAGAGATAGAGAGAGGAACGAAATAGCCTCTCGACTGTTCCCAGAATCGCGCTGCGCGGCACCGCGCCTGAAAATATCCGATTTAATTACATCGATTCTAGGAGACAAAGATCGATTACGAATGCGCCGCGGTCTTAATTGCGCGCGACTCGCCGCCGACCGATCCGATAGCTTCCACTGCCCCCCACCCCTACCCCCTCGAGGCAGGTGCAGAATATACCGCGCGCGTATTTCGTCTCCTATCTCTCTCTCTCTCACTCTCTTACTCGACCGCTGCTGCTGCTGCTGCTGCTACTGCTCTTACCTCTTCTTCGTCTTCTTCTTCTTTGTGTTCTTCTTCTTCTTATGCTTCTTCCCTCGTCGTTTCCGTCTCCTTTTTATTCTCGAGGCCACTCGTTATCTGCCACGATCGACTTGCGCTGTCGAATTTTTCTCTACTCCTGCAGCTCTTTCCTCGTTTTGTTCCGCTCTTATATATGTGCGTGTGTGACTGTGTATGTGTGTGTGTGTGTGTGCATTCGTCGTTTCTTGACTCTCTCTCTCGC
Organism: Megastigmus stigmatizans; assembly: GCA_900490015.1. Classification (NCBI taxonomy): domain Eukaryota; kingdom Metazoa; phylum Arthropoda; class Insecta; order Hymenoptera; family Megastigmidae; genus Megastigmus; species Megastigmus stigmatizans. The sequence continues at coordinate 7,679 of UELV01079464.1, read as the reverse complement.
AAAAACTTGCAGAATTATCATTTGCGACGGGTTTTCGCCCAAGCCGCATTGACGATATGCGTGATCGTTTTTTCCCTGTTAGTTGTGTGTGTATATGTATAAGTTGGGTAGCTGCAGGAGAGCGAGACACTTCTTTTTTTTTGTACGCGATTTTCCGAGCCACGAGTCTGCGGTATCCGCGAGAAAAACAAGCTAGTTTCGTCTTAAAATTATGATTTGTGAAGAACTGTAGTTATTTTTAGTTTTTTTTTTAATGCTATCAACGTTTTATAGTTGAAGTAACGAAAGCGTGCAGTATATAAGATATTAATTGGGTTCGCTTTATACAATGATTGTTGAGATGCGTTTGACAGCAATAGAACTGGAATAATAAATGGAGGGTATACATGTATACTTTGTAAATTTAATTAATATTCTCGCCATTTATTTGTATTCCGCAAATACATGCAGTTTTTAAAAGGAAATACAAATCAATACCACATCATAATCGAACCAACATCCATATCTAATGAAAAAAAGAAACATATCTAAAATCAACTCGGTTGATTTTAGCATTTATTTGATTTATCGAAATAGACAAGCTCGGACGCACATTAATGAATAGACGCGGCATTAATTATTACTATCTATAGATTCTAAAATTCTAAAGCTAAATCGAATCGTCTCATAAAACATCGATAACTGACACACGAGATACTTGGGTATATAACTATTAGTTGCCGCTTCATACAGACAGAAATAATCGAATGCTAAACTTGTAAAAATTACTTCAATTGCGGATAATACGTTGAGACGTTGCCTCGTTCGCTGCTGTACAGCCTCGTGAAACCTGAGCTCTATTTCGCGTGATCTAGGAAAATGTGCTCATGCATGAATAAAACTCGCGCGCCCCAGACACACACACACACACACACACACGCGCGCGGGTATGAATGGAGTGAAGGGAAATAGAGAAAAAGGGCGAAGCTGAGGAATGCGCCTTAGTCTATATAATAGAAACTAGTCAATCGTATAACCAAGGCACTAATGTAGCTCTGTTTCTATAATTGTTAGATTTCCTTCCATGTTATTGTCCTAATTGAATTTATGGCACATTTATAGTTTGCAATGCTTGGAACTATCCTAAAACTAGAAAAACGTTAACTTCAGAAAATGGGATTTAATTTCAGTGGTTGTTTACGGTGCGCAGCTACTGTTGAATTTCAATTATCAGCATTAACCGATCGATTATTTTTGATTAGCCAGCAGCAATCGGTTCATTGTCAAACAAACACACGAGGAGTAATTAAATTATACGATTCGAATATTCCAGGAAACGTTATGAGGACAAAAATAATAATCGATTCGTGAATTCAAGAGGCTTATGAAAAACTATAAAAAAAAAAAAAGAAAAACAAAAGAAAAATGCTGCTAGAACCACTGCAGTAGAAACTGTCGAGCTCGAACAGACAAATGAATATACAAATAGGCCTTATTCCCTTCTATTCGTCAGAATTTTGTAATACCAACAGCAACGAAATATGTTTTACCATTCATGATTCATCGTGCTACAGGAGAGCACATTTAGTGGGTTCCCGTCCAGAGTCAGTGTGCAGTGTTCGATAAATTTCTTGGACATTCTCTTTTGTAAATGTAAATCAATATCGATAATCTGGGCATTAAAATCTTACACCGTATAATATAATTGTATTAAATGTGGATTTGAACTTTTCTAAGCATTCTAATATCAAGCTTCCACCCAACATCTATTCAAATCAAGACGCACTGCGGTATTCGAGTAAAAGGCAAAAAAAAATATGCAAATATCCCAAGCCTCGTAGAATATCGGTATCGCGGCGCTAAAACTCAGCAGCCATTCAAGAAGTCCGCAAGAGCACAAAGAGAACAAACGCCCAGAAGCGTTAGATCTCTCTCTCTCTCTCTCTCTCTCGAGGAGCGATGCGTATATATATGTATAGGCGGGTGGGTATAGATGTATATAGCGAGAGTCGCTGGCGGCGCTGCGCTGGCAAAAGGATCGGCTTGGCGTGCAACAGGCCGCGGCGGCGTTCGCTCGGGCATCGTGTGCAGCAGCGACGGCATAGGCAGTATTTGGGACAAGGTCAGAGGCCCTGCCGAGCCAAGACACTGAGAGCTGCTGCAGCGCCTGGCAAAACGCTCGGTGCACTTTCACTTCCATAGCGTTTTTAGCCTGCGCGCACCTCCGACACTCTGCATGTGTCTGTGTATGCTGTTGCTGCTGCTGCTTTGCCTTTTGCTTAACGCGAGTTCTCTCGTCTATATAGCCGCGAATGATGTTTTAGTGCGCCAAGTGGATTTTTCGGGCCTTTTATATATTTGCTTATGGCTAATTGGTTTTTTCGACGCCGAAATAACTGATCTTCTCGTGTATATACAGCATTGAATGAAATTCCAATTCACATTTGCTTATATACACAAATTTTATATCGTTGAATAGCAAATAATTCATTGTAATACTGTACTAAGAACTTAGGATGTACAATTACTATTACGTGTAAGCGCAGGAAATATCTTATAAATTAAGAATTTCCTTTTTATGCCGAATATGTACCAAGTCATATATACTGCACATGCTGTTTATAAGTATAGTAAGTAAACAGATGTACTGTATATATATATAAACAATTATCTCGGTTATTTCACTTTTTGTACGCAAATAAACTGTGTGCAGCCAAAAGCACCCATCGTATTTTAAAGATTAAATTATTATATCAACTTACGGACAATCCCTAATTGCTCTGTATTCATTGCTGTATTATTCGTATTAAATGCTATGGTTTATTCGTTAATGGCCGAACACTCCACTTCAATTGGAAAAGTCAGCACAGTTACGTATACGTTGTAGAGTATATACATATAATGAGATTCGGAATTTGTGGGCCGCGATCAGATCAATGTTTCAACCTAATAACATTGCGCAAAAGTGCGCACGCGATGGCATTTCGCGAGATGGACTGGTGAACTATTAAGAATGCACCTACGTAATATCCATCATCAATCTTATGAAACGAGTTTAGGGGTGTGACAAATGTGGACTGAATTCTGAATTGGCTTGCATTTTAATCAGACAATTATTGATTTCGTTATCGTAGCTGCGCGATCTTCGCGTGGTACAGAAACAATACACTTCTAACTTTTGTATATACAATGGAATCGCGAGTAAATCCATGAGTTTTTGCACCGTCTAATTACCGATCGTCCGTGTTCTGGGGCACAGGATGTGCAGACAATTCCAGAATCGATATAATTACACGAGCGAATGTATATCAGCGAGTCGAGATCGTGATGAAACAAACGAAATCGTATAGAGCTTATACGTTGCCAAACTATATACACGAGCAATTTAAAAGGCCTCAATAAAGAAATTACGCAATTAAATTTAATAGTACATTATATTCCATAAGTGCAGCAGCAGCAGCAGCATCAGACAGGAATTAATCCACGCTTACGATCGAGGGATAAAAAAACGATTGTAGCGCAAAAAGAAGAAGAAATGATCGCCATTAGAGACTTTGATTCCTCTCCATATATACGTTATATATACACAATCGACAAGCGTGCTGCTTATCTGTATTTCGGTGCGGGGCAAAGATTAGATCTCTGCGTTCTCAAGAGATGTACGTTTGCTTTACTCCCTCTCTCTCTCTCTCTCTCTCTCTCTCTTCCTCGGATCAACCTTAATTAAGGCTCGACGCTATCATGTCTATAAGCGTTACGGCTGGAGCAGCTACAGAGAGACTGTGTACCTATATACCTATACGTTATAGCGAGAGCGGCGAGAAAATAAATGATTCGCCGCTTGACAGAGCTATCCAATTAGTAGGTTGTACGTTGTCACTTCGCAGTCTATAATACTTTTAAATCGGCGGCTGCTGCAGCACAGCAGCTACAGCGGCGCGGCAGCTTGATATCTTAAGCCGCGGCGGCCGATTTAACGATATACCGTGTTTCGCAAAAAAAAACAGAGAGAGAGAGAGAGAGAGAAGCAGAGGCGAGTAGTGTATACAAAAGGAGGGGGAGAAAGAAAATAGCGAGGAGCTAAGCAAGGAGGCTGGAGTAACACAGTTTAGATAATAATTTACATAGGGATTCAGGATCAATCATTGTGAACGCGCCTACTGGTATATATACAGATGCTTTTTAATGCGGGTTGAGCAAGTTTTTATCTTGCACACAGCTTGATTCCCCCCTTGCTCCGCGAGACCTGGATTATTATACGTTTGGGAAAATCGTGAAACTGAAATTGGACGCTAGAAGCGCGAAAGTGGGGTAGGTATATATAGTGGCCGTGCAGTTTTCGCTTAAAGTGCCGGCTTTCAAGGAATAAGATTCCTTCCCACAAGCCCTGGGATATTTTCGAAAAGATTTCCCGACTTCGGATATATATACGTATACGTTATAACAGTCCGAGAAATCAATTATATCCAACGGTTATGATCAATTGATCAATTGACAGTCATCGCTCTCGTTTTCGGTTTATAAAGTAAAATTAGTAAACGCATGAATCTGTATCGGTTAAGCAAAGGCGCGCATATTATCGACGTTCGGCAAAACAAGCGGAGAAAAAGCAATTGTTCCCTGCTCATTCTTTCCGTTTTAACGTATATATAGAGCGTGTATGTATCTGTGTATACAGGCAATAATCCACCTGATGCGGCACTCGTGCGGAGACGCGCATTTCTAAACATTTCCCTCCGTACTACATACTCTTCATTTCGAGTCCTGATATACGACTACACATAATAGACAAACGTACACGCAGCCAATCTGCCGTGGTCAACTATATATATACATATAGATGCCGAGCGTTGACCTCCTGATCAAGATTTTCACGCTGGAACGAGTCGCGGTATAGAGAAGGAAAAAATTTCCCAGCCCATGTAGTACACACGATGACCAGTGCATCATCGGCGACGACGACGACGACGGCATTAACGAGAGCGCCGCGCGTCGCCGAACAAACGAGCCGGCGCGTAACCACCGACTGATCGACAAATCCAAAGCATATATACATATATACCACCGCTGCCGAGTTTTCTGAGAGCGCGATGAGGAGAGAGAGAGAGAAAGGAGAGACAGAGAAATGACGTATGGAGAGGCACACACTGCACTGCACACGGAGCAGCGGAGAGCGAGAGAGAAAGAGAGAGACTGACAATGGGCATTGAAAAACAGAAAATAAGGGCCATTGTTCGGGCCGATACGCTTTTCAGAATCGATATTTGCAAATATCACGCGCGCGCGCGCGCGAGGAGCCGATGAGGCGGCGGCTGCGCGCACCGCGTTCATTTAAAGCGCGCAGATTAAAAATAAAGGAAACCGTATGTGTGTGTATGTGTGTGTATGTGCACGTGTGTAGGTGGGTTCAGGATGTGGGTGTGTGTGTATGGAGTGCGGTCTCATTGTCAAAAGGAAAGGAGCTTCGCGCGTGTGCAGCAGTAGGTATAGCCGCATCGATCGATCAACAGGTATATATATATATGTATATATACATAGACATAGTGGCATAGCTACTATATATACTGCAGCACACGTATATATTTATATATGTATATAGCATTCGTTCGATTAGAACCGACCAATTGTTTTCTTTTGTTCTTCTCTACTTTTTTTTTTGTTCGTTTGTGTCCCCCTACCGCCTCCCCCACCCCCCCACTGATTTTCTTCGTAGCATCGCATATAATACGGGGAAGTAGCGCGAGTGTGTTGTTCATTCCGAAATGCTGCGTGTGTTACACACCGTGAGGTGTTCTTGCGCGTGATTCCGGAAAATGGAGTATATTTTGTAATCTGGCCTCTCTCTCTCTCTCTCTATCTCTGTGCGCGATGCCTATATATATACTCTTGGAGCTTTCATGCGTGTTGTGCTCGATAAAGCTGAGATAACGGGGATTTTTCGTTTGCTCTCTGCGCTGAGGCGTACACTTGAATCTTTTATGTACAGGTTATATAGGTAAATCGAGCTGTAAGCCTGACGAATTCTACTTGGTTGCATTACTATAATAATTGTTATTTATTCCGATTACGAGTGAAGATCGATGATGCTGAACATCGCTGCGCTTGTTTTTTTATTCAACTATAATAAAAATAAGAGAATAGAAACATGATGTGCAAAATAGTGCACGCGGATTCTTTATCGAAATTAAATAATAAAAAAATATGTTATATATATATAGATCCTTGCGACATATTCCTAGAACATTCGTATAGCTGGCTGTTTTCAAAACGCTGCACTCACGGATGTACGATCGAACAAACGATTTCAAATATACTCTCAAACTATATCGACCAAGCGCGCGGTTTCTGTCCGAGTGAATTCTTTGTTTTCCGGGGGTATCCGTGAGCGCGCCTGGTCACGTAGTGCGGACGTTTTACGCGCTCGGATTTTTTTTTTTTTTTTGCGTTTACGACACGATCGACGCCGTTGCCCCTTCATAGGAAAGAGATTATCTAATAATAGCGATAAAAGTCGTATAGCTGCTGCTGCTGCTGCTGTGTAGTGCAAATCTAACGAGCACTATTAATTACTATGTATATATATTGTGCGCTGTTACTCTGGCTATATCATTGCTATATAAGAAAGGGTATAATAAAACTTGGGCTTACAAATTGTTTGATAATATTTTTTATTTTGTTATATAGGAAATAAACATTGATAAAATTACCTCGTTTTAATGACCCTCGCAACAAAGGAATTGCAGTATAATAGTAGCGTATATAATTACTGAATTTAAAGCTTATTTTCTATATACCCAAACCGCAAACTATACTAAGCACTGCGGCACACAGAGCCGAAAAACTGTCGTCTTACAAACTTTGCGCGCGTTTATACAGCGATATATATACGTAACCTCTTTGTAGTCTTTTTTTTTATTTCCATATCCTATTCCTCAACGTGGAATACGATTCACACACACGGCGGCGGCAGCGGCGGCGGACTGACGAAATCGCAAACTCTCGCGGAAGCGCTCGTCCTTGAAACGGCTTTCTCGATATACACCAGATATATGCATGTATATATGCAAACGATCGCAAAACTAATCCAGAGCGATCTCCCGATCGTCGAGCGTATAATTTTCTTTGTCGCGCGATGATCATCGAGCGAAGCGCGCGCAGAACGAAGATGAGGAGAGAAGACGAAGGAGAGGGAGAAAAGAAGAGACTCGAGGCGCATCTCGCTCAGCCGTATAAGACTGTAGTAATGATGCTTTTACTCTGGCAGTTAAACTACCCATAAAGTTGATTTAGTGCACATGCATATGTGTGTGTGTGTGCGCGTAGACTCGGCGTTGACGATGTGCTTCTTAAGGAAGCACTGATTTTTGCGTGTCGTTTATACGCTCTCGTGCGCGCTCCCCCGACGTTTTCTTTTAACACTTTCCTGCATGTATATCGTACCTATACTTACCGGTTGCAAGTGATCGAAATATATAATCATATATCGCGTATTTCGGAGGGCTCGCGTAGACACGTTTCGCTTATAAAAGTCACACACGTGCAATTATAATTAGCGGATATCGGGGCGTTTTCTTTTTTGTTTTGTTTTATATACGATGCTGATTCGTGGAGGGAGGAGAAAGAAACGCGCGTGGCAAAACCCGCTCGATTATTGGAAATATGTCGATGTAATATATATATATGTGTGTGTGTGTGTGTGT